>LGRX02027868.1:0-95658 GCA_001247695.2 Cymbomonas tetramitiformis | reverse complement strand
ATGGCCAACCACAATTCTCGCTCAGGGCCGGCGCGGTCATGTGGGTATGTTGAGCGGGATCTTAGGATTTTCGTGACTTCCAAAAGTAGTGAAAGGGATCATCATTCTGTGCGATGCGAATACCCCCTGACTCAGTAGAAATAAGTGATAATATTGTATAGGAAAATTTTACTTAGATGTACACGTAATCTTAAACATCTTCGCCTGGCTGTACGGGATCTCACTGTGAGAGAGAGAGAGAGAGAGAGCGTTCCGCGTTAAGTTGAAATTACATAGTTAACAAATAACATATGTACATCGCAAAATGCTCAAAGCGACATCTGCTGCAAAATGGGACAGTGGCACTGCGATTATCATACGTATGCCGTATGCGAGAGGTGAATCTGTCAAAAACCAAACCAAATCTTTTGCGTCTCAAATTGACATACCGTACAAAAAAGCAGTCAAGCGAAAAAACACCTCAAATCCTTACGGTGGGTTACCCAATTATTGCATCTGTGGGTAGATTTTGAACATGCCCATCACATTCGGAATGTAGCTATCACAATATTTTCATGAACGATGGCCCATAACAAATGTTTCTTATACTTGGCGCCATTCGATATATCGAATATATCACTCTACACAAGTAACTTAAGGGGGAAAAAAATTGCAATTTGAATGTTTCCCCATACTTGAGGGCAAAAATGACGATATTTTGTCTATACGGGGATATATATGCATGTTTCTCGCGAAGTATTGACTCAAGGTGGTAAAAAAGATCAAACTTCACGAAATACATACACCCATGCGCACATTGGCATCGTGGATGAAACGTAGAAATCGGGCCACGTTTGTGTGCATTTGGGATCACGGCACCGAACGTGCCATCGGAGGTATATATATTGGGATGCATACCGCGGATATATCTGATCACAAGTACATGTCATTCGGCTTTGTCCAGCTAAACATGAATGTCTAGTTGTGAAATCACATATGATCGACCATATTTGAGACCATTCGATGTGCATTATGGTGTTAACAAACTACGCTATGGTTAACCCACCGTAAGGCGTTCTTACGGTGGGTTACCCCACCTTGAGCCCAATAGACATTCAACCATACCTTCAAACATCTGCTACTTACCTTGCAAGCATTGCCATCTGCAGGTATTATAGTGTGGCGCTTGCGATTACATTTCACGATACCTCCAATATGAATACACCTCATTTCCCTGCAGACTCACTTGTTCAGCTTGAACGTATGCATATAGAATTCGAAAAATGTCGTGTGTGCCAATCCTGGAATTTGTTTCTATCTCGCGAGGAAGTGTTCGTCGATCCTGCGCTGCATCCTAGACATGACCCCTCTTACGCGAAGTGGAGGTTTATCCGCGAAACGCGGGAAACATGGTATTTTCATCTGTTGGATGCGCATCACTACTCCGACGCGCAAGGCGTCGCTAGCGCACTTACCCCAGTGACAATACCGGTTCCCACGGACTATATTCCCGAGTTGATCGGTGCCTTTCCCGAGCCTGATGATGATGGAAAGTGGTGCAACTGCCGTTAGGAAACATATACGCCTGTGTACAGTCTTTATTTTATATTTGCAAGTTCACATTACTTACACTAATGTATTATTCTGCTAGCTCAATACACCAACACTTACCCTTATTTATGTGCTCCTAGACATCCTAGACAATTATTTGGTGTATATAGATTAAATTTGTATGATGATATAGATTTGTGTATCATATGCTAGTGCCCATCTCAGTTGCAACTTGTTTTCTGGGAAGTGAAGCATCCGAATATGCACATTGATGGGAATCCCAACTTCACCCCATACTGGGGGAAGTTGTGGATCCTCTTCTGCCACCCCTCGCCTTGAGGTGCCACGTAGGCAATCAGCTTTCCGCCGTTCTCTGCGATAATAAAACACCCAGTATTTCATTATCTTCACCTTAGCCTTTGATCCCAGCTTTCGTTCCTGCAGTGATATATACACATCCCTTCTTTCATCAGGTTATGGGCCTGTTCCACTCAGGTTGCGTTTTTGGCATTTAGTATTTGACTCTGGTCACCGCATCTCCAGCGACTTCGCGCACCTCCAGCGTTAACTTTCTTCTTCTTATCTTACTTTTGGCATCTCCAGCCTCGTTGCACCACCAGCACTCGTTCTCTTTTTGAATTCAATTCGCAAGTCTCTTTGGCGTGTCGTCCCACGCGCTTATTATCTCTGCAGCATCTCCAGCTCTTCACAATTCAGAACTATTTTTAACTTTCTGGCCAGCAGCGCTTCTCCTGCAGTAAAACTGGCTTACCGCACGACTATTTTGACGTCACCGACGTCTTCCTCGTCAAATTCTACCCCAAATTGAGTCTTTCATCACTTGATTTAGTTATTTTTGCAAAAAGTTATCGTTTCGCACGAAACCCAAACTTTTTAACTTACAGATTTTACAGTTACAGCAGCATGGCTACTTTACGCCAACGTACGCGCATGGCCGCTCTGCGTTCTACGCTAAATTTACTTAGAGATCGACAATCTACCGCTGGCTACAATCTGGTGGTGCTTGGTGGTGCCTATACCCCAATGGCTACTATCCTTAATCCAGATCCTCCCACAAGGATCTAGCGCAAATGGGCATGGCGACGTTGTATGTCGTATTTCTTGGCCCGGCATATGCTTTGGGGCAATATTTATGAACCTTTTGAATTATCTATAACATTGGTTTGCTTGAAATGTCGATGGTTTGACCTTTAATCTTAGCGTGGTTTGGGTGGGTGCTTTCACAGAATTTTAATTAAAATGCTAGATCCTACCACAAGGATCTAGGGTACCGACAACTCTAGGCCTTGTTACACGAGCTCGGGTTGGTGCGTATGTTGTTAACCCTCGAGGGTATCGCCAAAACTAATTTTGTAAGCCCTTTGATATCATACTAGCCGTATTAATCGCCGCATATGCGCATGCCATGGTGTAGTGCCGTCGAAATTCAATATTTCCATCATAATCAGGGTCTGAAAATCGTCTCTAGCGGCAGTTCTAAACGTTCAAAAAATCCCAAAAAAATCCCAAGGAGACTTTGAAGTCATATTAAAGTACTGAAGTACTCACCAAGGCAAAGATCTAGCCTCAAAGCTTAAAATGGACCAAGACTTACGCCCAAAATGCGAAATTGTCCCCATACTTAAGGAGTGTGTATATCTTACCCATGTGACCGCGTTCGTGTGTTGTGTCCAATATACATGACCCAAGTCGTATTTTGACCCAAACATGATTAATATACCTGCATACCTTGAGATATATCATGTATATAGTGGCAAAGGATCGATACACGATTGGCAAAAAAATGTGGAAGATACACCCCGTTTTTGAAGCTTTAAAAAACGCAGCAGTTCAAAATTTGGTTGGGGCATGCTATAAATGTATTAGCTAGGAGCATATATGATGGACTCTCGTCGAACCACGCACCATACTACTTAGTATAGGTCCCATGTGGAAAGTATTCCTTGGCGTTGACTTGTAGAAAGCTCGTGGGGTGCCTAAATAAATTATTGAAAAAGTGATCCTTGTGGGAGGATCTAGAGCGTTCTAGGGGAAAATAATTAATTTAGATTAAGTTTCCATAATTTTAAAATAACCCGTTTTCATGTTGAATTTAGAATAAGTTTTCTTGATGTCATCCGGCTATGACCGGTGGTCCTTTTCACGACTCGTGTTCAAATAATGTGCACACAGGTCAAACGCTCTCGTTCCCGCTGGTGCCATCATGAGGAAGCCTCCAAAAAGCTTTA
Organism: Cymbomonas tetramitiformis; assembly: GCA_001247695.2. Taxonomy (NCBI): domain Eukaryota; kingdom Viridiplantae; phylum Chlorophyta; class Pyramimonadophyceae; order Pyramimonadales; family Pyramimonadaceae; genus Cymbomonas; species Cymbomonas tetramitiformis. The sequence continues at coordinate 91,879 of LGRX02027868.1, read as the reverse complement.
AGAAGGTTTGTCTCGCTTGTGATAATGGTGGGCGCCGTTGTAATAGACACTCACGGCGTGTTCTGCTTGAAAAAAAAGGCCCCTGTACTTCTTCTATATCCTAAACCCTTTGACTTGCCTTTTACCGCTGCACGCGACCGGCAAGCATCTTTGAAACTTCCGAGTTTCAAAGATGCGTTTTGTATTTTGGGTGCACCCTAATTTTACAAAACGGCCGAGCGCTTCCCGTTTGTGCGGGATATTCACATTTATTCCATGGAATATTTCATATGGATTAACACACATAAGCACGAAGGCATCGGCCACGCATCTTTGAAACTAACGAGTTTCAAAGATGCGTTTTTTGTCATTTGGGTGCGCATACCCAAATAACAAATCAGCCGAGCGCTTCCCGTTGGCGTGGGGTATCCAACGCTTGAATGTTGAATATTCATTGTAATATGAGTTAGCAAGCGAGGTTGCAAAGGCATCGGGACAGAATCTACGAAACTGTCCTATGCCTTTGCCTTTGGGTTTGGGTTCGAACGTGACACCCAAACCCAAAGATGCCAAACAGCCGAGGGCTTCCCGTGCGTCCTAACGCACGAAACTTGGCACGAATACTACCATGGTACATATATTTAAGTTACCAGAAGCTCAAGGCTTCAAGTTACTTGTGTTTTGGGTTTGGGTTCGAACGTGACACCCAAACCCAAAGATGCCAAACAGCCGAGGGCTTCCCGTGCGTCCTAGAGCACGAAACTTGGCACACATACTGCCAAGATACATACCTTTGAGTTACTTGTGCGCGAAACGCGCAATTTATTTCTAAGGCAGATGTTTTGGGTTTGGGTTCGAACGTGGCACCCAAACCCAAAGATGCCAAACAGCCGAGGGCTTCCCGTGCGTCCTAGAGCACGAAACTTGGCACGAATACTGTCAAGATACATATCTTTGAGTTACTTGAAGCTCAAGGCTTGAAGTTACTTGTGCGCGAAACGCGCAATTTATTTCTAAGGCAGGTGTTTTGGGTTTGGGTTCGAACGTGACACCCAAACCCAAAGATGCCAAACAGCCGAGGGCTTAGGTGCCGTGTCACATACGTCTGGTTATGTGACAGACCGGACCGAAGGGCCCTGGTCAAAGCAGACTGTTGTACCAACAATATAAGGTAGGGAACTCCGTAGAGTTTTGCTCCGACACTTGATCTGTTTTCGGGAACGAGGGTATCATCCCACCCGCCCGCCTCATTGGCATTGAATATATTTTCCATTCCGATATTGCTTAGTGGGTTCCTCTTGCCCGCATTACTATTTGCACTAATAATTCTTGATTATTAGTGCTTGCTGAAATCTGTATAGGCAGCCCTGACTGGGAGTCCCGGCCAGGCCCCTATGACAGATCCCTAGGACCAACACTGGACTGCTGACTGATTTGTAGGTTCGTACTGTGACACACGCGGTGTCACTGGTAGGCTAGACTCCGAGACCGTTAGGTTGATGGGGAGACCACTTTTACCCCCCCCACAAGGGGGGGAGTGGATCCTCCTTTTATCACCCCTCGCCCTGAGGTGCCACGTCCGCTAGCTTCCCGAGTTTCTGCCCGATAATAAAAACACCCTGTATTCTTATTATCTCATCTTAGACTTACAGTGTTCCTTCGTGACCACCGCTGGTCAGCTTTGTTCTTAGGTGGACTGATATATATATATATATATGTATATATATATATTTCACCGTCTTCATCAGGTTATGGGTCACACCACTGTTCAGTGGTGGCTCGCGGAGCTTCGGCTTTTTCTTTGATCCCGCGGCATTCGCGGTATACCGTAGCGCAGCGCTACGCACATCTGATTGAACGGCATTCGTTCTCTACATCTGACTTCCATTGGGGCTACTGCGTCTCGTTGGATTTATATATATTTGGGGCTACAACTGTTCCTGCATTACGTGCGGCAACGCACGTCCACTGCAACCTCGCGAAACCAGCAGGGTTTGGCTTTGGCGGCGGCATTGCACGCGTCAAGCCACGTATTTTTGAATTCACCGCATGCTTGAGTTCTACGACAACCTTGAAGCAGCATTTGCTTCCGTATTTTTTTCTTTCTCTTTCTATCGACGCGCATTTGCTAACGCGTCCGCGTATTACTATAGCCTTTGAACTTTCTGGACGGCAGCGCCTCTCCTACCGGTGAATTGGCTTACCGCACGTTTTTTGACGCGACCACCGTTTTCCTCGTCAAAATCCACCCCAGATTGACTTTTTCATCGCTCATTTTGGTCGATTCTACAAAAAGTTACGTTTTCACCACGAACCCAAACCCTCTGCCTTACGGAATTTGCAGTCAGAGCTGTATGGCTTCTTTGCACCAGCGGGCGCGCATGGCTGCAGTTCGAGCTACACTGCATCTACTTCGACAGCAGCGATTTACCCCTGTTTTTGCTCTGGTGGTGTCTGGTGGTGCTTGGGCGCCAGACACCAAGCTCTACCTTCACGATTCCGGCGTCGGCAGCAACACCTTTGACGCCACCGATTTCGCCGCACCACCTCGCTCACCTTCTTCATGCGTGCGCTCTGGTTGGCATCTGGTGATGGCTGGTGGCGCGGCCACACTTTCACCGCCTTGCACTCGCGCAGGTTCTGGCATTGCCGTTTGGGATTGCGTCCTATCCCACCGCATTTTTTCTCACGATCTGCACAGCATTCTGCACCTTCGAGCCCCTCGCGTTGGTCTCCTCGTTGTGGTGGTGCTTGACCGCGCGGTGGCGCAGCCCCGCGCGGGTGTTGGATGATGTTTGGCCTCTCTAGCCCGCGGGAGTAGCCCATCCCCGCGGCACATGCATGGGTGGTGGCCCCTAGAGCACTGGCTGGCAACGCATTTGACCCGGCGCCAGGCGTATGCCCCACTAGCCATTTTGAGAAGGATTCCTTAGGGTTCAGGTTGCTTTGTTTAGATTCTAGGTCTCGGCTCATCTCATCGTTCGTGGCACCTCATACCTTCGGGATGAGGTGGTGTGATGGGGAGACCACTTTTACCCCCCCACAAGGGGGGGAGTGGATCCTCCTTTTATCACCCCTCGCCCTGAGGTGCCACGTCCGCTAGCTTCCCGAGTTTCTGCCCGATAATAAAAACACTGATACGGCGGGATAAACAGGCGCCGTGAATATATTATCAATATACAAATAAACACTGCGAAGTTGGACAGCAACGCGAGTGTACGTAATAGCGGGTGATGAGTGCAGTCTCTGAGTGAAGAACTGCTTGAAGCCCAACGCTTCCTCATCTTATACCATATGTCTCCTATCATCATAGATAGTACCGCCATTGGGTTGTGCACCCGAGACATAGAACGACCATATCGCAAAAATGAGACACGCGGGCGTAAATGAGAAAAAAATGAGAAAGCATTAAATTGTCTGCCAAATTGGTTTTGGGGGTTCTGAATGACAAATATGAGGGTTAATTTGAATAGTCCTTGAAGGAATTTCGAAAAATCTGGTTTTTGACTCTTCAAAGTAGCCACGCGAGTCACGCGTGCGGCAAGAAAACGGGAAAGGTGGAAGTATCGTGTCAGGTGTGGAAAGTTATGATTTTGCCTTATGTTTGTGAACGAAATGTTAGATTTTTGCACTATTAGAATATGTAATATTTTGACATTTCCAAAAATGCAACTATTTGCTTACATGGGAGAGATCCAGCAGATTTATGGCCCATTTTAGGGTGTTTGGAGGGTCACGTAGTAAAATACTTCTCATCGGGCGAAAGTGAGCAGCAAAGGAGATATTTTCAAAAGCTATTGTGCTGGAAAAGTTGTTCGGGAGTGAAACCAACCAGGGGTGATGCTCCCTCAGGCTTCATGTGACCCAACATGGGCATTCAGCGGGTAAATTTGCCCTGAACAGGCTATTCCAGCACGATTCTCGGCAGCTAAGAAGACCGGTTAACTGTATTATTTCGCGGGAAACATTAAAATACGTCAGAGGCAAAATATCCCGCGGCAGGTGTTCCTACAGGTGTGCTGCACATGGATATATCGGGGCGTCCAAGGTTCAGGGTTTTAGGGTATATGTTGGAGGAGTCGTAACCGGAGGTCGTTTGCACACACCTGCGTTCGTGACATAGAACCACAACCCGCACCTTAGACTACCTACACCAGTATGGCCAATATTGGAATATTGCAGTATTGGATATGGCCTTTCGATACTTTTACGTTTCGCGACTGCCAGTTACAACAAGCCCAATGGGTTCCTGAAGACCCTTTAAGTCTCCGCTTGTGGCAGCAAGCGCGGGAACAAGCAGACGAAGACTGGGAGGACTTCGGGCAACATGCAGTTAATCTCAGGACCTATCACTGGTGGAGTTTTTGGCCGATGTACGTCCACGGCCGTAGATCCAGCGAAAGGTTCGGTGTGAGGCATCTCGTGTACTGGTATGAGGGCGGGTGGATCTACCACCGATACTCAGATTTGGAGTGGCGGGCCTGGCGAAATAGAAACCGCTACAGCGAAACAACGCACGGTGCCCTGACAGAGCTGGAAAGCGATCTGCTGCAGGAAGATGAAAGGAGATGCGCAGTTTGCGGGCGTATGTTAAGAACCTGCACCCTGGCGCGCATGTTTGATGCTAGCGCGTGCAATGAGGAGACGTATGCTTGGTAGCTAACACTTATGTCACGTGACTGTACACAAATGAACCGTATATTTACATGTATGAAAAACAATAAGTTCCACGCCGTGTGGCCATTGTAATCTAGTGTGCGTGCCACGAGGAATGAATGGGGCTGTGTTGCTTACCTTCACCTGTCCAACGCCTCGGAGGCCAAGTTTTCCCTGGCCACCTTCAGAAGTTCTGCCTTTTCAGGTCCTCCTGGAACTCCGCCGACAGCAGGTTTGCCAGGAGGTTCGTCCCAGCAAGTCAGGATCTCACTCGCATCGAAGTCGTACCAACCTGTCACTTTCGGAGCGGCTCTCCGGAAGGCGTTCTCCGCGAACAAGCTGTTCAAGTCAGAGAAGGTTTTGCTTGTTCTCCTCGTTCTCGGCATAAGCAGAGGCGCACATGGAAGCCAAAACTCCCACTTCACTCTGTTCGTGTTCAGATCCACCTCCAAGACCTCCACGAAATGCATGGGCATGGACACGGCGTTGTTCCCAGGCATGCGGATAGTAAAGCTGCAGCCGTCGTTGCCCGCGGCCACCGTAACTGCGAAACTTTTGCCCGCACTCTTCGCCAGCATGTCGATGGTGTAGTCCGTAGGAAGGTTACGGTAGGCCAACGGTATGTCGTCGTCCGGGTCGTCCTCGTCGTCCTCGTCGTCCTCGTCGTCCTCGTCCATCGAGACGCCTGCGAACTGTCCAGTGGCCGCCTCCGGGGGATGCGCGTTCTCCACCTGCTCCGCAATCTGGTTTGCATCCTCGAAAAAGCAATCGTCGTCAGGAGCGAAGCTGTCCGTTATAAGTAAGGGCGCCTGTCGGACCGATCACAGAGGCCGCTCGAAATAGCACTCGTCCCTTTTCACGACCCCGCGCTTGTCGAGACTTCCCGGGTGGAGACTTGCTCCCTGGGGACGCCTTTGCCAATGGCGAACTGCGTGCACGCTTGTCACTTGGAGCTCGTGCGTGATCTCCCTGTGGCGCTGCAGGAGCAGGGCATCCTCGGCCACCTGCGCCTGGCCCTCGTGCTGCCGGTGCCTGTGGTCGAGTAGGCATAGCTTCGTTGGTTTGCGGGCCTCGCGCAGCAGCTCCTTCTCGTCTTGCCTGTGTAGTGGCTGTTACAGCCCGGAGTGATGGCGCCGCCCGCGCAGCTCCGCCGGCTTCGGAAGTTCTTGCAGGCAACGCCTGCTCCGTACCCGGCGACGCTTCCTCCCCGGTTTCCTCACCTGTCGTCGCTCGGCTTTTTTTTTCGAAGGACTCTGAGATTTTCGTGGTGGGCCTTTCGGGCGACATCCGTCGCTTCAAATAATGCCTTCGCCAACGGCCCCTTGAGTGGGCGTTCAGGAAGTTCAACTCCCAGGTGGTGCAACGCTGCTTTACACTCGGCCACCGTGTACCTGCAATGGCAGCCGACGCGTAAGACACACAGCTAAGACTCAGGTAGGCATAATACTTGCAAGACCTAACAATGAAGTCGAGGTGCTCGCAACCGACCAACGGGACGAACCAAAAATCGACGGACTCGACGTCCCTCGCTTTCTCCACGCACTTGCGCACGATCTCTTGTGGAGGTTTCCGCGGAAGGTCCTTGCTTAACACGTTGCGACCATCGGATAACACTTCGAACTGTTCGGGCATCGTCCGTTCTGGCACCTCCTCCTGCACTGGCTTCTTGTGCCAGGCGTTCTCGTAAAGCTCCTTCAAATCCACAGGAGCCTGTGGGGTCGGCGTCGGTCCAGCCCAGGCATCGTAGTCCTCGGCGGTCTTGGGCAAGGGAAAGTACCCGAGCAACGTGTCCAGGGTGTCACTTGGAATACGGTAGTGGATGTAGTCGCACATGCGACTGAAAGCAGTGCGAGTTTCCCTCTCTTGCTTCGGGTCTAGCGGCTTCACCCCTTCTAACGTGGGGCTGCTGTCGAAAGCTGGGTAACTTTTCATTACCTCCAGGCCCTTACGGAGATCCTCATCCACTCCGGCAGGCATGTGGTTTGCGTATTGTTCTCCAAACTTGTACTTCAGGCGTGTAACACCATCCACGTCCTTCTCGAAGTGCATCAGGTGTGTACGCCTGACTTTCCCAGAATAGCCTTCAAACTTTGGGTTTATGTGCGGCTCCAGCCAAGCCTTGAAGTCCAACTGTTGGCCTTGTACGTCCGTGATTTTGGTGAACTTCTTCACCGGCCAGCTTCGTAACCAGCCAATCCACGATTCCAGGGTCAACAGCCACACTCCAGATTTGCGCGCGTCTTTCCCAAAAATGAACATCTTGATGAGTCCAAACCAACCGTCGCAGTCGTGGGTGTGCGCGACCATCAGACGGTGGAAGACAACCACGTTGTAAATATTGTAGTGCACCAACACCGCACAAAACGCGAACGTGTTCTTGTTCCAGTTTTCTGAGCCACCATCCAGCTGCAAATGAAGCTCCTTCCGGAAGTAGCGCTTGCCTGCGCGACCTTGTGCGGTGTAGTGCAACAAGTTCCACAGTGTCGTGAGCAGCATGTTTGCACCCTTAGCCCCGCTCCAAGGGAGCCCAACGGAAAATAGAAGCAACGAGCCATGAAGTATCGTGAGCTGCAGGTGTAGGTTAAAGAAATGCTGTTTCTTCTCGCTGATGCCCTTAACTTGATGCGGGGCATGCGGAACAACCGTGTTCTGATTTGCCGCGCCGTCCGCCGCTATGGAGTCGATCCGACCGTCAGGGTCAGAACCCTCCTTCCGCCTGAGGTCATAACACGTGCGTTGCAACCTGTGAATGTAGTCGTGTCGCGCGTAACGAGCAGAATAGGCGTCCCAGCGTGCAGGTTCGCGACCCTGTTGTCCAAGAAGCTGAGCCCTCTCTGCACCCAGATCGTCACATGTCGTGCAGATTCCGGACACCTCCACCTTCGCCCTTACCGTTATGTCTCGAGCCTTGAGCAGGTTTTTCACGTATATTTTGAAGGTTTCAGCACATACTGCCCACTGGTCCTCTGTGTCGAACTTATACAAGTCGTACTGCACACCATAATCGATGGGTGGAATTTGGCGCGCACCACTTACCGGCATCCTCTGTGGTGCTCCTTTCAACATATTCGAATCCGCCCATTCGCGGAACACCTCCTCGTGGTAGGAAATCTTCGTCACCACCGCCTTCGCCACAGGGAATGCAGTTGTTGCCGGTAGTTCCCCCTTCTCTTCAAGGATAAGTGCCTTATATCGCTGGTACGAGCTCCTGGGGAGCGCCCACACTGTTCTGAACGCCTCCTCGCAGATCTCCTTTTCGAAAAGCTTCAGGGTGCCAAGAACACGCTCTCCAGACTCGCGCTTCACCATCGCTTTGCGCATAGTTGCCATAATGTAAGACCTGAACTCATTTTGGCCCATGCGCTCCTTATGGTCCATATTGCCCTTGAATGTGCTGAACAAGAAACTGCAGTTCCGATCGCACCCACAGCTGAAACCGCCCTCGCATAGTCCGGGAATATTGGACTGTGCAATTTGAAGAGTCTTCTGCTTTGACAATCTCCTGCCGCTGGAGTTGCTGCTATTGCTGCTCATCTTGCGAGACGCGTACCGTTGTTATGCTGTTTCATATTTGAACGCTTACCTGATATGAGGGTCCTTGTTTCCTAGAACTTGGGCGGGGTTATGACCGTGACCGCCCAAGTTTTCGAAGAATTGGGCGGGGCGATTACCGTGACCGCCCAAGTTTTCGAGAACTTGGGCGGGGCGATGACCGTGACCGCCCAAGTTTTCGAGAACTTGGGCGGGGCGATGACAGTGACCGCCCAAGTTTTCGAGAACTTGGGCGGGGCGATGACCGTGACCGCCCAAGTTTTCGAGAACTTGGGAGGGGCGATGACAGTGACCGCCCAAGTTTTCGAGAAATTGGGCGGGGCGATGACCGTGACCGACCAAGGTTTCGAGAACTTGGGCGGGGCGATGAAAGTGACAGGCCAAGTTTTCGAGAACTTGGGCGGGGCGATGACCGTGACCGCCCAAGTTTTCAAGAAGTTGGGCGGGGCGATGGCAGTGACCGCCCAAGTTTTCGAGAACTTGGGCGGGGCGATGACAGTGACCGCCCAAGTTTTCGAGAACTTGGGCGGGGCGATGACCGTGACCGCCCAAGTTTTCGAGAACTTGGGCGGGGCGATGACCGTGACCGCCCAAGTTTTCGAGAACTTGGGCGGGGCGATGACAGTGACCGCCCAAGTTTTCGAGAACTTGGGCGGGGCGATGACAGTGACCGCCCAAGTTTTTTAGGACTTGGGCGGGGCGATGACAGTGACCGCCCAAGTTTTCGAGAACTTGGGCGGGGCGATGACAGTGACCGCCCAAGTTTTCTAGAACTTGGGCGGGGCGATGACCGTGACCGCCCAAGTTTCCTAAGACTTGGGCGGGGCGATGACAGTGACCGCCCAACTTTCCTAAGACTTGGGCGGGGCGATGATAGTGACCGCCCAAGTTTTCGAAGACTTGGGCGGGGAGTTTCGCAGGGTTAAACAGAGCCCGTTGTGCTACATACAAAACTTTTCGCAATGTCATCTTTTCTACCGTCAATTGTAATAGATCTTTTGGAGGAGGTGTTTCATGATGATGACAAACTTCTGGAAGATATCCGGAAGTTTAAGAATGACGGCACGCAGTTGAAGACGGATTCGGCGGTGATTGTGCGGTGCGCCGGGAAGGAGAAGGCGGGTGTTGATAATGATACGCTAATAGATTTGGGCTCTCACATCGAGACAAAACAAGAGCTCGCTCAGGTTGAAACCCTTAAGTTAGTAGACGAAGAAGGGTTTGGGTATCTTCGGAAAGGTTTCCTGTTCAGCTTGCACTCGGAAGATGCGTCGCGTCGACAGGTGGACATAGACATAATGCGACGGTTCGATCGCTTAAAAGAAGTTTACGCACCTTGGACCGGAGACAGCGAGGACCAAAAGGCGAAAACGGCGTGGGAATTACGAGCCCACACGACTTGCGTGGATCTTCTGGAGGATATGAGGGATAGGGCAGCCGAGTCTGGCTCGTCTCAACCAGCATCCTCAGGTACTGTTCGAAAACCTAAATTTCACTATGTCGCGTCCTCCGTGTTCTTGATGGAACATCGTGTGTCCTCAGGTTCGACGCCGGCAGATGCGTTCGTCCGCACGCACCTCTGCAAGATTCTGAAAGAACCATCTGAAGAAGGGGCACCTCGCTTGCTTCGGGGGAACGATACGGACCGTGGGGAACTGGTTGCTTTCAATCTCGCCGCCGAGATTACGCACCCCCATAACTATGTTTTGTGTGTTGTTGTTCACACAATAGAGGCAAACAAGACGGTCATGGTCCGATATTTAGATCCTAAGGAGTCAGGACATCTTCTGGAGGTTGATTTAGACGTGGGTAGCGACGTACACTACATCGTGCAGCCTGAAGGTCGCGAGGCTTTCAAACTGGGGCAGCGGATGTTGTGCCTGCTTCAGAATGCCCACAGTCGAAAGTTGGATGAGTCTGAACGGCAGGAACTTGACAGGTATTTCAACGAAATGACTTACGAGGACGAGAAGTTTGCGGTATATATGGGGTACCAGTTGCCTGCCGGGTCGGCCTTCAGAGAAGTGGCGCTCATGACGGACGAGGAGATCGACACTGTGCACGATGGGTTACCGTATCGCTCGGGGAAACCAGAAACACCAGCTGAACCAACATTTATCCAATCAGCACCAGAGGATGCATGGGATCCGCACGGTAGGAGCCTTTATCGGATAAAGCCGATGCAGAAGAAGTACGAGCTTCTGCTGGTCGGCAGTGGCAACAGCGGACAGGGCAGCGCACATGCAAGCGAAACTACAGCCGTTGAAGCTCTCCAAATTTTGAAATAACGTGTCATTATCTACTCTCCAAATGCTATCTAGTCATATAAAAAAAACATCGGTATCATAACTTCCGCCGATTGACACCTGAGCACCGCCCGAAACGGGGCGAAAAATCGCCTGGAAACCCAAAATTTCGGGCTATACCCTAAAATTTCAAATTTTGAAATAACGTGTCATTATCTACTCTCCAAATGCTATCTAGTCATATAAAAAAAACCTCGTTATCATAACTTCCGCCGATTGACACCTGAGCACCGCCCGAAACGGGGCGAAAAATCGCCTGGAAACCCCAAATTTCGGGCTATACCCTAAAATTTCAAATTTTGAAATAACGTGTCATTATCTACTCTCCAAATGCTATCTAGTCATATAAAAAAAACCTCGTTATCATAACTTTTCAAAAAATGAGAATATAATGAGACACCCGCGTGTCTCATTTTTGCGATATGGTCGTTATAGGTTGAACGACCAGCATGGTGATAACGAATAGTTCGTTCATGCTGTGCATGCGTGTTCCGCACATGCTTAAAGCAAAAATGGTTCTTGTTTGTACTTCAAGATGTATCTTGCTTGTCATCTTCGAGTTCGACGTACGAACTCTCGATGACAGGGTCATTCAAGTCTTTCCTTGAATAATGACAGATGATGTGACATTATCATCTGACGACAGGTACAGTCATGGTCGACCGTACTGACGACTGTCATAATAATATATGACGCGACCGACTGTCATAATAATATATGACGCGACCGACTGTCATAATAATATATGACGCGACCGACTGTGACATGACATGACATGGTATGACATGTCTGACAGGTATGACACGTATGACATGTATGACACATATGTCATCGGTCATGACCCTGACAGATCTCCCCTCTTAAAAGAGTTGTGACCTCACAACGGGCATACCTTTGTATATGTCTATGATATCTTTGTTGTTGTCGCTTCTTGCTGGTACCAGTCTTCTTACACCGATTTGAGGCGTCCCTCATGGTGTTTTTAGGTTATTGGGGGGAACTGAGTCCACTTTAGTCCCTCACCTTACAGTTCTCAGGATGTAGCCCACCTTTGAAGGTTCAATGAATTGCGTTTCGTGATGCAGATTGACGCTGGATTACTGATTGACCCACACGTATCGTGCGTCAGAGTGACGATTCAAAGCATCCGAAGTCTACGTTACGGATTATTTGCGCTAGCCGTCGTCGCTTTAGCGAACGATGATCCCACGATTTAACGATTTATAATCGCATGATTCTCGGCCTGATATAGTGCACCCAACCCTTCCTCCCCTCCTTAAGCTACTTTGGAGGATCATAGGTGGCGATGGGGAGCCCGATTTTTGGGGCTTGTTTTTAATGCAAACGGAGTGGCCCCGCTTAACGGAATTGGACTTATAATCCTCAACCGGTCTGCTCAACTCCTCAATGTTTTTGTCCAGTACGCACGCTTTGACGAACATCTATCGCGATGAGTGAGAATGGATTCGCCACGTACTAATGTGAAATTTATTTAGTTATGTTTGTCAAGCACAACTTAGGATCACAACTCCGTCTACCTCAGTCGATATCTCCGGTAGCTTCGGAAGAGTGACCAAGAATCCGATGACAAACCACGGCTTTGGCAAAGGTAGCATATAGCAGTTTTATTTATCCACAGATATGATATCTCGCATGTGTGCGTATCTGTGCAAGGGTATGATTTTGAACAAGGCTCACTACACCTTTAGCAAGGAAGGATCAATTTCCCGCTTCTATGCAACATAATGATAAAACATTAAGAGCAAGGTTATATAGATAGTCGACATGTATTAGTATATATTACAAGAAGTAAGGGCATAAGGCTTAATATAATGTTTAGCCTTCATAGGCAGCTATAATGTCTGCTGCATTGGTCAGCTCTGTGGCTTTGACCCAGGTGTCATGCTCAGGGCCGTAGCCTGCATATCGCACTAAATAGTATTTGACACCTCTAGTGAACTTATCCGAGAGTATATGTGATATCTCAAACAGTGGTTGCCCTTCTTCGGTGATCATTTGTGGCAGAGGCAAAGGTGCTTGGATCGAGTCATTGTACAGCTCTAATCTGGATACAGGCTGTACCGGATGAATACGGATATCGAGGTTTCCGAAATCTAACTCGTATGCACGCCCATGGCTAAGCACTTTGGATATAGTGAACGGCCCAATATATGGCTGCTTAAAGTGTCGGCCTGCCTCTGTCAAACCAGTCCATTGAATAAACTCGGTCCGTAAAAGAACTTTCTGCCCAACTGCAAACTGCTGAGGCATGTGCGTCTTATTGAATCTGGCTTGGCTAATTTCTGCTGCTCGGGAAATGTTGTCTACCGCGTTGGCATGAACAGCCGAGTACTGGTCAAAATGATCTCGAATAGCTCTTTGTATTGGAACAGGAGCTTCTGGCGGAATAGTGATAACCAGGTCATGAGGCGAAAGTGGTTGCGCCATCGAGTCGAGATAAAATGGTGAATAACCAGTTGATGCAGAAACGGTATTGTTAATTGCAAACTCCACCAGAGGCAACTTGTCCTCCCACGAATTGGCTGAAGTATCGTTGCAACAACACCTGAGGATGAAAAAATACTACTTAATCAGTTTATAAACCAGAGGATGGTGAAATCAAATCATAAATCAACAATTTGAAAAGTACCTGAGGATGTCCTCAATGAAGGCATGGCTCCTCTCATTGGCAGCATTCGACTGTGGATGGTGTGATGACGTCGATGGACAATCTCGTACCAGTAGATTTCCACAGTGTCTGCCAGAATGTAGAGGTGAATCTGGGGTCTCGATCTGAGATGATGTTCCTCGGAAGACCATGGAGCTTGAAGATATGCTGCATATAGATAGAAGCAGTATGCTGAGCTGTCCATGTCATGCTGAAGGGGATGATATGACAGCGATGAGAGAATTGGCACATTACCACAAATATACTGTCGTGCCTATTAGTGGTGATAGGCAGGTCAGTGATCCAATCAAGAGATACATTTAGCCATTTTGTCTTAGGCACGGAATATCGTATATGTGCCTGACCATAAGGCTTGTGTCGCCTCGACCATGGCGCTGACAAACGGGGCACTCCCGAATGTACTTGATGGCTGCCGTTGTCATTCCTGGCCAATAATACCGGCTACGCAGAAGATGAAGCATGCGATCTTTGCCTACATGACCAGAAATAGTGGCTGAGTGGCACTCATGAAGGAGAATGTGGCGAAGCTGTGTGATCTCACCGTCATCTGTGGGGACTTTAGCTGTTGGTGGAATGTACAGCTGTCTGCCATAATTATATGGTCTTACGATAGATCAACCCCTGAATGAGCTCGAAGCTGAAGCTGCTGACTGACTGCGGATGAAGTCGATGATGTCAGCTTAGCCAAAATAGTCTGTGCAAATGTATCACGATCATATTCGGATATAATAATGTCGTGCAGCTGATGAGCTGATGAAGAAGATATAAGAGCAATGAATGTAGAATCTGTGGGTGGTATGACTGGAACCTCGGTGATGTCTATGTGTTTCAGACAATCAGTGAGTTCAAAGAGTGTAGAGATACGCGTGAGTGCGTCTGCAACCTTATTCTTCTCGCCAGCAATGTGCTCTATACGGAAGTTGTACTCGGAGAGCTCATCCAACCACCGTGCCTGTTTGGGGCTCAGTGTGGATTTGGTCTGGAAATAAACCAGTGGCTGATGATCTGAGCGTACAATAGTCTCAGGAGCTCCCAACAAGATGTGGCGAAAGAATCGGAAGCCTTCCACAATGGCAAATAGCTCGATCTCAGGAATAGGCCAACGTCTCTCTGTATCGGATAGAGTGACGCTGTGATAACCACATGGCATACCTTTTCCTTGATCCTGGAGTATTACTTGACCAACGTGTGTGCCTGATCCATCGACCTCCATAATAGATGGCAGTTTCTGATATGGGAGCTGCAATACTGGAGCGTTACAGATGGCACTTTTGAGGTTATCAAATGCCTGCTGCTGCTCAGATTCCCAGACAAACTCTGCATTATCTTTAAGGAGACGATTGAGCGGCTCGGCAACTTTGGAGAACTTTGGTATGAATCTCCTAAATTGACCGACCATGCCCAAGAATGACCGAAGGGATGGCTTGCCATCTTTAGCCATACGGCGTAGAGGCTGCTTTCCAACGGTAGGACCATAAGACACTGGAGGCTGAATTGCCATGACTGCTCGGATTCTGTCTTCGATGATGGATAGGCCTGCTTCAGAGATGTGATGTCCGATAAAGTCTATAGATCTGACGAACAACTCCACCTTGGAAGGCCTGATGAAGAACTGGTGATCTCTGCAACGCTGGAGGAACTGTCGAACATGCTTCACATGGCTGTCAAAGTCTGGACTGTATACAATAGTGTCGTCCATGAAAATGACAAGAAACTGGTCGATGAAGTCGAAGAATGCCCGGTTTCCTACACGAAGTGCTGTTGCAGGAGCATTGGTCAATCCGAAAGGCACAACTGTCCATTCATAAGAACCGTATCTGGTGCGAATAGCAGTTTTATGAATGTCGTCTGGATGAATGGGGATCTGGTGGAAAAACTGGTTGAAATCAAATCTGCTGAACCAGCGTGCTCCCTTCAGCTGCTCAAGTAGGGTGTCGTGTGGTGGCAATGGATACGTGTCCTTTATGGTAGGTGATGTTATTCAGGGCACGATAATCACAACACATCCTCCACTCCCCCCCTGGCTTAGGAGCGAAAATGATTGGGCACCCATATGGTGATGATGATGGACGAAGGATACCCAACTCGACATATTTAATGATTTGCCGTTTGAGCTCCTCCATCATGGGTACTGGGATGGTACGTACTGGCTGCGATGGTGGCTTATGTCCAGGTTCAATGTTGATTCGATGATAACCACCTTCAAACCGTTCTGGCCTATGACCAGCTGGAAGATCCTCCTGGAATATGTCTGAATCTTAAGTCTTCTCTCACTTGATCACGTGCTGCTGTGACCTCGGGGTCTTCCATAGTGGTGTCTGAGTCTGCTGCTGCAAAGACCAGTTCACCATCGACCACTGAGAGAAAAAAAAGATATGCTACGGCTTCTTCAGCCGAACCACTGGATCGAATGCGACGAAGATGCTTTCTCATGGTGGTGGCGCTGACCAATTCCATTTCAGGAAGGCCATCTGAGTCTGGAGTCTGCTAAACTCTGGACAATACTGTGCGAATACTGGAGCCTGATGAATGCTTCCTAGTAATCGTCAGGCTTTTAGTCTGAAAGTCAATGTGTGGATTCCTCCTCTCCAACCAATCTTGACCCAGAATGACAGTGAATGGTTTCATGTCAATGATGTAGAAATCTTCTGCATCCTTATACTTGCCCAGAGAAAATGTAGCCTTGGGAAGATAGGATGTGCATGGTAGTTGGCTTCCTCCAGCCAATCCCACTGAAAATGATGAAGAATCTGTGGGAGCTATACCAAGCTGAGCAGCAAACTGTCTGTCGATGAAAGACGATGTGGCTCCTGGATCTACCAAAATGTGAGTACTCTGTCCATATACTTTCCCTTTGTACAACAACAGCTTCTTCTGTGATTTCAGCTGTGCTGTTTGAGACTGCATCTGTGCGATGTGCTCTGAGGGATTGTCCATCTGCTGAAACTGCAATGTCAGACTGGAAAGGACTTCTTCTGAGATACTCTCAACCTGGCCACTTGCTTCAGTGGCATCTTCAGGCTGATCTACCCTCGGGGTGCTCTCAACACCGGTACCTGCGCAGTACCCTGAGAGTTTCCCTGAGGAGCTGGAGCTGAAGCTGGAACTGGAGCTGCTGGAGTTGCAACTGCTGCATTAATGCTGTGCTGACTCTTCAGTTCCTTGACCAAGGTGTTGATTGTGTTGATGAGTTTGCCAGACCCATCCTTCGCACCCTGATTCTGCTGCGGCTGTCTCTTATTCTGAAAAGGATTCTGAGCTGGTGGCTTTCCCTTGATCTCCTTTCCATCATTGGTCCTGGTGGCAAAACAATCCTTCTCGATGTGACCAGGACGACCACAACGATTGCAAGTCTCATCATTCTGTGATTTTCCTTTTCCTTTTCCCTTGCCTTTTCCACCTTTTCCCTTGTTCCGATTCTGATTGGAGTTCTGGCTGCCACTCTGATTCTGATTCCGATTTCTGTTGAATCTGTCATATGGCTTCTGGCCACGTCCTCTGTCTTTCTCCTTTTTGGCTGGACCTCCAGATGACTGCTCCTTCTGACCCCGATAGTGAAGGGTTTCTGATTGCTTTGAGTGAATGACGTAGTTCAAATCAAGCAATATCTGTGTGGTTTCTTGCCACGACAGATTGTTCCTCTGTTCTTCTGTCAGGAATCTGAGTTGGAACTGTCTGCGGAGATCTGGATCCATACTAGTGACGAATCTGTCCTTTATCAGCACATCATTTAAATCAACTGCTGCTAGAGAAGCCAGTGATGTAAATGTGCGCAAATAATCTGCAAAGGTTTGGGTTCCTTGAGTCAGTGCCATAAGGTGTTTCTTGGCTACTGATCTCTTATGAGGATTACCAAATTGCCCTACAGATCTGCAACCCTTGGGAAAGCTTTCCATAGGCATGTCATCCCTGTGCCCACCCTATGCCCGCCCTTGGGAACGCTCGGGAAAATCAGGAAATATTTTCCAAAGGCTTGGAAAGTTTTCCATAGGGTATTTCCATCGGGATACCCCCTTTTGGAGTTTCCATAGGGTTTCTATAGGGCTGTATGCCTATGGAAAAGGACGTTCCATAGGCATGGAAGGCCGTATAATCACCCTATGGAAAAGTAAACATTTCCATAGGATGACTATAGGCATAACCAGGACTATGGAAAACCCTATGGAAAATGTAAACCCTTCCATAGGGCGGCTATAGGCATAGGGGGCCGATGGAAAGCCCTATGGAAAATATAACTTTCCCATACGCTTTCCATAGGCATGTCCAAGGGCGGGCGTAGGGCGGGCGTACGGATAGCGCACCTATGGAAACTTAGCGTATACTATGAGTTTTCCACAAGGTTTTCCATAGGGCGGGCATTACGATAGTACACCAATGGAAATGTACAATTCGCCCTGCGTATTCTCGGGAATAAAGTCGTAATTCCATAGGGCCTTCCATAGGGATGCCATAGGTATGGTAGGCCTATGGAAACGTATAATTCACTCTGCGTATTCTCGGGAATATCAACGTAATTCCATAGGGCTTTCCATAGGGCCCCCATAGGGATAGTATACCTATGGAAATATACAATTCATTCTGCGTATTCTCGGTCAATAAAGACGTAATTCCATAGGGGTTTCCATAGGGTTAGCTATAGGGATAACACAGGGTGAGCATGCCGTAGGTATACTCCTGATACAGGTGGCAAAGTCGATACCTATAGTATCCATATGGAATACGTTTCCACACGTATACCGTACGTATGGAACCGAGTTCCATAGGTATAGCCAGCATATGGAATGAGCTTTCCCAGGGGTGAGCCACCCAGTGGAAAGGTCTTCCGTAGGTATACCATCCGTATGGAAACATATTTCCCAAGGGATACCGTACCTGTGAAAGGGTTTCCATAGGTATAACCATTCAGGTTTCATAGGGTGAGCATAGGGTGATGATTCATGATATATCCAGGCTTTCCATAGGGCTTTTACTACATATATACATATTAATATACAGAATAATTCCATCTATGAAATGAACAAGTTATTCGTCATGTAAGTCGCCCACAAAATCTACATGCCTATCTAGTATGAGCATCATCTTGTCTTTATCATATCTCCATGGTGGATCATTGAAACCGAGTTTGTGCTCGCCGAGATAATATACCAACCTATTTGCATCGGGTCGTCCAGCTGGAATTCTCTTGGTCGTGATGAACCGGTCAAAGTTCCATGGAATGGGTACAATGCACACCAAGCACTCAATCTCAAATGCTTGGATGAAAACCTCGGAAAGGTCCCATGGCAAGTCCGACCTCAACATCATATTGTTCGCCACGGTATCTTGAAATGCTGCCTTCAATGGAAACCATCTTACTTTGAGGAAAACCAATTGTTTCCTGCCAACCGGGATGCTATAAATTTTCAGAAGCTCGCCGTACCCGCAACACATACTTTCCAAAGGGTGAGCATAGGGTGGGCACAGGGTGGACATAGGGCGGCTATAGGGCGGACACAGAGTGGGAAAGCTTAACTCGTAATCATAGGGAGGGTGTAGGGTGGTCGTAGGGTGGGCACAGGGTGAGCATACGCATGATCTATGATATATGTTACGGTATAGGGATGTTGTAGGGCGAACACAGGGTAGGCATAGGGCCAATATAGGGCGAACATAGGGTGGGCATCGGATGAACGACCTGTCTTCATGGGCATTCAATCCATTTACTGGGGTATCAAAGATTGCCTTTATGTATCGTTGACAGGTGGTGAGGTGGCGGTCGGCGGATCGCGTACGAAAAGTGTCTCGTCCGACTTTCACGTGCTGACTCTTCATCACACCGTCCATGTAGACATAACAACGCTCCTTGGTACTCAAAGGACGACATTCCCTCGTCAACCGGTTCAACCGCCATGTCTCCAGATCTTGGATGACGGGTCGTGGCATGATCCGCCGTTCTCTCAAACTCAATCGCTTCCATTCAGCGAGTTTGGTGTCAAAGTCGTTTTGCAGGAGCTGGGCCCATGGGCAATTCGTGCGCATATACTTCCGTATACCTTTTATGTCACCTGTGGGTGATCAATGGGTGGGCATAAGATGGTTACGAATTTCAAAGGGTGGGCATAGGGGAGGCATAGGGTGAGCACAGGGATGGAATATTTCTTTTCAGCTCCAAGGGTGGGCATAGGGCGGGCATATGGCGGGAAAGATTTCCATTGGGTGGGCACAGGGCGGACATCTACTGCAAAGGCATCTAAGGCACTGCGTACCTTCATCCAAGGTTATCGGTGTTTGCTTGCCAATCACCTCCACTCGTCGCTTTTGTGGCCCAGTGTATGGTGCAACCTTCTCATTAGATATTGAAGCATATATGCCACGGACTAGCATCAGCTGTTTTTCTAGCATCTGACCTGCGACATACATAACACATAAACAAACGTACAGTGCAGCCAGACGTTTCCATACCTATGTTCTCCCTATGGAAGAAGCTTTCCATAGGCACGGTATACGTACGGAACCGATACATAGTAAAGGCATAGGGTAAACATAGGGTGGGCATAAGGTGGGCATAGGGCGGGAAACTTTGAGATTCCCATTCCCTATGGTGATCACAGGGATAGCATAGGGCGGACGTAGGGTGAACATAGGGTGAGTCTAGGTATACATACCGTTCATGTGAAACGTAGTCACAACCGGCAGATCGTCGTTCTCCGCGGGTGTAGTTATCTTCCATGATACCAAGAGCTCGGCCATCTCTGGTATCAAATATAGCATCGGCAGGAGTTCGTCCAAGCGCCAAAACCTAAATACCTTGTACGGCTTTCCCGGAATAAGCCGTCCGTTACGTCGAGAGCTGGGGTGACACCGAAGTTTGTGGCAATGGAGGCACTGGGTAAGGTCGTCATGCCGGCCCGGAGTGAAGATCATGCATTCATTCCTGCAAACGTCGGCGGTATGGTACGGCAGGGCAAAATCCTTCCACATAGACAAAGCTTGTTTGAAGGAGGTCGGGAAACCATTTCCGTCTCTGATTGCCGATGATGTCAACGTTGCCAATCACCGTTTGCCGCATGAGATTGAAGATTTGATCAAACATGGATTGGGTAGCATTGTGCTCGGATTTCGTTTCCAGCAGATCAATGACAAGACGATGCATTGTTGAAACCTTCTCGGCATAGACGTGATCAACGACCTGTGAAATCACGAGAGGCATCCCCAACTTTACAGGAACTGCAAAATAAAAAAAAGGCATTTCCCTCCGCATGTCCACCCTATGCCCGTCCTATGCCCACCCTATGCCGACCCTATGGAAACATCCAATGCTTTCCATAGGCATGCCTACCCAGTGAACCACCTATACCCGCCCTTGGGAATGCTCAGGCCCACCCTATGGAAACATTCCATGTTTTCCCAACCTATGCCCGCCCAATGCCCGCCCTATGCCCACCCACTGGAAACGTCCAATGCTTTCCATAGGCATACTTACCCAGCGCTCTACCTACACCCGCCTCTGGGAATGCCTGTTCCCACCCTATGGAAACGTTCAACGATTTCCCAACCTATGCCCACCTGTTGGCATACGTACGCCCACCCTTGGGAAATACAGAAAGAGGGGTACCTCTTGGTTATCCATATCCTCATCGTTGGCAGCAGGACTTAGGAGACGGGCACAATGTTCTTCCAGCTTTCTCAAATGATCCTGGAGAATTTCGTCCGCTTCTGCATTGGCATCTTCCATGTCATCATCACCTCCAAGGGAACCACCATCACCACCATTACGGTCACCCCCGTCATCACTTGAAGTATCGTCTTCACTACTACTTTCCCCCATGTATACCGCTCCTTGCCATCTCTTGTATAGCTTCGTATGTCGTTGTATCGTTCGAAGAGGTTTTTCAACTTGTAGTCGGCACACGGTGCAAGGACATGGTGGCATGTCGACCCCGTGGTTGTTTAATACTGGCCCACAACACACCATCCATACCAGCACGCATGACTACTTGGAACCGTTGCTTCCTTTTTAACTTTTCATTTGCTAGGCATAGGGTGATCATGAGGTGGTCATAGGGTGGGCGTAGGGTGGGCATAGGCATGGAAACAATACGATGTGTTCCGTAGGGCGGTCCGCCCAATGACATCCCTATGGAAGGTGTTCAATACCTTCCATACCATGAACGTAGGGTGGACATAGGGTGGACATAGGGTGGACATACGTTAGGAATGCTGTATTCTGGTTCCATAGGGATGCCCACCCTATACAACCTATGGGAAAATAACTTGAATTTTCCATAGGGATATTGGGTTGATATTCTATGAACGGTCGAGGTGTTAACCCTGTAATAGTGGCGTCCGTAGGGCTGGAAATAATTACACAGGGATGGAAAAACCCTATGTAAAACCTATGGGAACGCATTTCCATTGGCTTTCCATAGGGCAAAAACCTTTCCATAGGGCACTTTTAAATCCCCTATCTGAAAATCGTATGGAATGGCTCTGGAAAATTTTCCACAGGCCCCAATGGAAATCGTTTCCACAGGGGGATCATAGGTTGGCTCACCCCATTTTCGGGATTCCATAGGTAATTTATAGGGATGGAATCAAAAAAATGAAAAATAGGGCAGGTTAAAACAGGATTTTTTTGGACCCTATAACAGCCCTACGCTCGCCCTTGGAAAATGCCTATGGAAAATGCAGAATTACACTGTTAAGGAATGCCACAGAGATCATCCCTATGATAGTGGCGTCCATACCTGTGGAATGGCCTGGAAACAGGTTAAAAAACATCACCAATGTACCATATGGAAAATCCGGAGCCTGTGGAAAAAGTGGTGTGCCCTATGGGAAATCCAGAGCCTATCCCTATGGAAACCCCTATGGAAGACCCCCTACCGCCGCCAAAAACCCCCCAAATAAAATGAGCCTGTTCGATCACCCCCAAGAAAACAAACCATTTGTTCACTGACGAGGGGGGCAAAAAAACAAAATTGCGGCCTGTATGCGCAATTTTGGCTAGTCGAGATTTTATTTCTGGAACTTCAAAAAAAATCGGGATCTCATAGGTTCGATTGAGACTGAGAACGACGGCCACCTCTAGACCATTACGAAGGGTTGATTACATTTAATCCCAGTTTAAATTTTATAAGTCGATTATCTCCGATGCAATGTCACTGAGAGTCTGAGACATCGCATCGTCATCATCGTCGTCATCGTCGATCGTGCTCGCATGACGAGTCGATCCGATGTGACTTCTGAACGGCAAAGTTTTTGAGCACTTCGATTTTTCTGAACGGTCAAGTTCAAACTCACGTTTTTGCACTCTTCACAGTTCGCCGTCAGCAATGTTGCAGCAGCCTCGCCAGTGAGTTGCGTGCTGTGATATTTTTAATTCTCACAGGTTGCAATATGGCACTGGTTTGCAGTGCATGTTTTGGTTATGCGTGTGTATTATTTTGTGTGTGCTTCGCGCGCTCATACTTGGCATGCGTGAAACTTTGACTAGGAGTGAACGGGAAATTCCCGCGAGTCCTTTGCACTCGAAATAGTTGGTTCAAATCCAACTCACTCCACATCCCCCTTTTACTTTCCTTTGCTTCTTTCGTTGACGACTGCTATTTTCTTTCTTCTTTACTAAACGTTAGTTGGTTGGTTTCGTTTTTCAGATCCGCTGAAAACGTTCGCGTGGCGAAGTCATATTAGGTTTTCATCTCGCGTTCATATTCGCATTTATTTGAGGTTGCTCGGTTGTTAATTATGTTTTCAATAAAGGTTTATTTTGTGCGTTTCCGCTTTTTACTAAGTGTTGGCTCTTTACTTTCCTTTTCAGATTGGCTGTTTTCGAGGAGGGCGAAATGGAGGAAATCGACCGCCTCGAGTACAACGTCAACTTCAAGCATCCCTTCAAACATTCTAGGTTGATAAGTCCTTTATGTTTTCAATAGAATATTCTTTTGTGCGTTTCCGCTTTTTTACTAAGTGTTGGCTCTTTACTTTCCATTTTAGATCGGTTGTTTTGGAGCGAAGCGAGATGGAGAAAATCGACGGCCTCGAGTACAACGTCAACGTTTAGGTTGGCATCTTGTAAATAGAAAGAGCACGAGAAGAACATTATTTTGCGTATTGTAAATAGAAAGTGCACGAGTAGAACATTATTTTGTGTATTCGTTGGTATGATAAAATTTGATAGTCCCATTCGTATTCCTTTCTGCCTAGCTAGATACATGTTAATCGTAGTAAAGATGCTCGAGTATTTTGTTTATCTCGCACAGTGGAAACATAGTGAACACACTGCATGTTGCTAATGTGCAATATGTATGCTACACAGTCAGTGCTACACGTACAGTATCCCTATACTGCCCCACTACTGTGCCTATGGAAAGTAAATATTAATTAAGTTCCATACGTATAGCATCCCGATATTATCCCTATATCGTGCCTATGGAAACCATATATATTTACTGGTTCCATACCTATACTATGCCTATAGTAAATAGTTTCCATACGGATAACATACGTAGGGAAAGATGTTTTCCATACCTATAATATACGGTTTTCATACGCATGGTATCCCTGGGGAAAAAGCTTTCCGTAGGTATAGTACACCTGCGGAAAATGCTCTCCATAAGTATAATAACCGTATGGAATATGAATTCCATAGGGCGGGTCACCCTACGGAAAGCGTTTCCATAGGTATACTCCTGATGCTGTTAACGGAATCATACGTATAATATCCGTATGGAATACCTTTCCATAAGTATACAGCACGTATGGAATTGTGTTTCCATAGGTATAGCCATCCTATGGAACAATCTTTCCCAAAGGTGAGCCACCCAGTGGAAAACCTTTCCATAAGTATGTCGGCCGTATGGAAACCTATTTCCCAAGGGACGCTAAGTGTATGGGCCCGTCTTCCGTACGCATAATGTCCGTATGGAAAGATCTTTCCCAGGGGATACCATACCTGTGGAAAACGTTCCATAGGTATATCGACCGTATGGAAGATTGCTTCCCAAGGGATACTACGCCTATGGAATTCGCTTCCATAGGTACACCGTCCGTATGGAAACAAGTTTCCCAAGGGGTACCATGCCTGGGGAAAAGATTTCCATAGGTATGACCTATTAGGTTCCATAGGGCCAGCATAGGGTTATCATAGGGATGGAACAGATCCGTGTGTTTTTCCACAGGGTTTTCCATACGGCTTTCCATAGGAAGGCTATAGGGATGACATAGGTACGGAAAGCGCTTGATATTCCAGGACTTTCCATTGGGTTTCCATAGGGTTTTCCATACGATATTTTCCATACGATTCCTTCCATCCCTATGGAAAACGTTCCATAGGTATGGACGCCACAATCATCCCTATGGAATGCCTTGGAAAACCCTATGGAAAGCACAATCACCCTATGGAATGCCCTGGAAAATAATGAAAACCTTCCCAAGGGTGAGTATAGGGATGGAAACTCAAAATTTTTGTTTTCGAGATAACCTCCAGTATCCATTTTCCCTTTTCCATAGGGCTTTTCCATAGGGTTTTCACCCGTTTCCATGCCTATGGAAAGCTTTCCCAAGGGTTGCAGATCTGTAGGGTTGTCTGAGGAATGTCTGTCTGACCATCTCATAAGTGACATATGGCTGTTGTGCCAAGACCTGGAAATAGTGGCTGTCATTATTCTGTATGAGAGTAAGAAACACTGTGATAAAATCCTTATCATTGACACCTGGATACAGTAAGTGAACTGGAAATATCTGTCCACTGTATCCAACCAGACCTCTGCGTCCTGTCCTGATTTGAATTCCCTAGGTGGTGTCATTTTCACCTTTGGAATCAAACTGGGTGGAGCTGGTGGAGCTGGTGCTGGTACTGAATCTGCATCTGGATCTACAAAGACCATCGGAGGACTGTCTTCTGTATACTCTGCTTCTGGTGCCTGAGGCTCATTGGCAGGATCCTTGTACCGGCTCATATCTGGTTTCATGCGACTGACGTTGTCATAATAGCCTATGTGGTCATATCTGGTTAGTGTATCGGCATAACCAGAGATCCACTTAGGAACCTTAAACCGACTGTATGCGTCGTATGAACCAAGTATGTCGGAAAACCAAGTCGAATGACCTGGGTTGATATCAGGAATCTCATGCTCTTCCTCTTCGATAGTAAAACACAGCACCAAAATACCTTTAGCTAGTCATCTAACTGAGTGTGTGTGATTTATATGTTATATGTGGTATATCGGTATGTTTACATACATGTAGTACATTCGTACATAATAATGAGGTAAGTATATATATATATATATCCACCTTCTTCCCCCCTCAAGGAAGTGTGTGATATAGTGGCAGTTGTCGATTGCCAATACCTCATAATAGCATGCATCCCATATAGGAAGCATCTGTTACAGTTCTTGGGTTGTTGCCCGATATATAATCATGTCTGTGTCGAAAACAGCATGATATTTAATGCCAAACACGAAGTTTATCGAAATTACAACGGCATTTTAGGGCATATCTGGTTACAGTGGCCCTTATACCCAATAATGTGATTAGGGTGTTACATGGTATCAGTAACCCTAAGATAGGTAAAAAATAAGCAGTATAAATATTTTGCAAATGTTTTTAAGCAAAACTGCATTTAATACCTAACTGAATGTTGAGTGGTGTTCAGAAGGTACGTTACACCCCTTACACACACATTCAATTATTCGGGTGTTACAGGGTGTTACACGCGTAGTGCCATTCAGGGATTGTTATTTGATAGCTAAATATGCGTTATAGAAAAAAAAAATCCCAAATTTTCAAAAGATTCAACGTAGAACATTTTGACCGATTTTGCTTTTCAGCCAATATGTACACTCCTATATGTTACACACCTAATATCTAGGGTGTTACACGAGATATGACCATGGTCATTATGTTTTTCTGATACCTTAATAGGTATAAAATCATAATTCAAAATAAAATGGGGTCGAACTTTCAATTTTGAAATTAAACGTGGAAAATTTTCACCCATTTTACAGCTTTTTAGGCCATCCGGTATATTGTCTCGGTGACATATCTCGGTGTGTATGTGGAATGTAAAGTACAGAATTACTGCAATAAACTTCACTTTTGCACATGACAATTTCATGGCAAATAAGTAAATTATGCTGTATATCAACATTTAAGGTTGACAACATTTCTGGGTTTTACTGATTTAAACCCATGGCAGTAAATGTACATTCTGATGATGTATAGATTTATCAACTTAAGTGGGAACATCCATTTAGGAACATCCACTTTAGTGATATTTGTCAATCTATGATCTGTTCTGAGCATAGGTCTGTGCTCTAAGATTTATCAAAATGATAATTCTTATTTAGAACATATCTGGACATTGCTTGATACAATCACAACAATTTGACACAACACATTTGTATGTGTGTGCTGTCCTCAACAACTATTATCAGATGTCATGTAGATACTGATCTGAGAGTTGCATGCATTTGAACTGATCAAATCTGAATCAACTGTCAATATGCAATGTAGTTGTTGTTGTTGCTCCAACGATGATATGTGGAATGACGAGTGGACTGCACCCAACAGTTACCAGCTGTTGCATGGGTGCAGTATCTTGCCTTCGGGTCTGGAGATAACTCCATCCAGCCCTACAACATGTTGTCTTATCCTGCTCCCTTATCTATCGCAATCACTGACATTCCACACGCACATGTGTTTGTGGAATGTTATCCATATTATCATGTACATTATAATTGATCTATTCACTCTGAGTCAGTGAATGTCAACATATGTAATGAATGCCAGTGTATGTGTAATGTGTAGTACGGCTGGTCAGTACTTCTGCCAGTGTGTGTGTGTGTGTATGTGTGTTCACTTTTACACACTTTGCAGTAGGATATGTTCTGGATATTACAATATCCTAGACAATTCATCATGCAAGATAGTCAGCATACCATGCACTGAATACATCTAGCATGATATATCAGGTTTAGGGATTATTGTAATTCCATGTTGATCTCATTACAAAATGAGTTGATGGGTATATTTCACATGTAGCTCAGGTGAGCATTCCTTCCAGTGATCCACCATAGAACGACAAGTCCATCCCATGTATCTCGACATGCATGCCAGGACTTTGTCGAGCTAATTATGATGTTAATAACCACCTTCAGGCACCTTTTGCTAACATGGATTCCAAATATAACATTCACTGCAGAATGCTTGTGCAATGTATACTACAGCTGGTATCGTGGTCAAGTTGTATTGGTTAAGCATGCACAATTCACAATGTTGTAGTCACTCAACATATAATGTACATGTGGTATAATGCTGAATGCACTCTTTATGTACTGCATGTTGGTGAAGCTGCAAGTGAGTATATGTGCCTGTGTGCGTGTGTGTGTGTGTGTGTGTGCTGTAATCATTGAAATCTCCGCACACACATATTTTGCACACATTACTATGCTCCTGATAAGCATGAATGCTGATGATTATTCATGATCTGTCATGTTGAGCATGTGTGTGTGTGTGTAAGCTATTCACACATCATTTATGCAGTTCACACTCTTGATTGCAAGTAAGTATACAAATCTGACAGTGAATAATTTGCAATGTCTCAGCAGTCATCAAAGTATTGTGTGGCATGCTGCAATATTGTCATCATGTGTCCGTTCATGATTATCCCTGTAAGTGTACACATATTTTGTAGAGGATATCGTGACGCGCGCATATGATGCGCAGATGATTATTGCAACTTTCAATAACGACTGTGTATTGATGACATTTTGCATATTGACATCGTCATCACAAAACTGCAAAATAATGATCGTGCGCTGCAAGTGATTTATTGCAATCATGAATATCGCAATTGTACGCGCTGTTGATGAAGAGCACATTTTGTCGCCATATACTTAGCACATGATACGACATACGAGTGCTAATTTGCGCGCGGATCATGATTCCGCTGATGTTTTCCGTGCCCGCATCTCATACTGCGTAATTCTTACAGCTGCGAATCATTCTTGTGCGCATATGTGATCGCTGTACATAAATTTCTTACAGCTGCGAATCGCTTCTGCGCTCATGTGTGATCGCCGTTCATTTGTTTGGCGCATGCACACCTTTTCGCGCAGTATAGATGCCGCTCTGCTGCTGTATACGATCTGTCGATGCGACGATTATCCTCGCGCACTCTGTTCTGTCGATTATTCGAGCGTGCAGATATCAATATTCGCTGTGCAGATATTCAGTATCACTGCGAGCGCTGTCGCTTATGCGCCCACCTGCAAACCTGCGAACAATATGAAATATACTATCTCTGTCGCTGCACTCACACTTGAGTTCTCTTTTCGTGCCTTGACGAGTTTTAGGAGAATACCATATGATACGGCGGGATAAACAGGCGCCGTGAATATATTATCAATATACAAATAAACACTGCGAAGTTGGACAGCAACGCGAGTGTACGTAATAGCGGGTGATGAGTGCAATCTCTGAGTGAAGAACTGCTTGAAGCCCAACGGCTTCCTCATCTTATACCATATGTCTCCTATCATCATAGATAGTACCGCCATTGGGTTGTGAACCCGAGACATAGGTTGACCGACCAGCATGGTGATAACGAATAGTTCGTTCATGCTGTGCATGCGTGTTCCGCACATGCTTAAAGCAAAGATGGTTCTTGTTTGTACTTCAAGATGTGTCTTGCTTGTCATCTTCGAGTTCGACGTACGAACTCTCGATGACAGGGTCATTCAAGTCTTTCCTTGAATAATGACAGATGATGTGACATTATCATCTGACGACAGGTACAATCATGGTCGACCGTACTGACGACTGTCATAATAATATATGACGCGACCGACTGTCATAATAATATATGACGCGACCGACTGTCATAATAATATATCACGCGACCGACTGTCATGACATGACATGGTATGACATGTCTGACAGGTATGACACGTATGACATGTATGAGACATATGTCATCGGTCATGACCCTGACGAACACCCTGTATTCTGATTATCTCATCTTAGACTTACAGTGTTCCTTCGTGACCACCGCTTGTCAGCTTTGTTCTTAGGTAGACTAATATATATATATGTATATATGTATATATATATATATTTCACCGTCTTCATCAACCGTCCGAGACCGTTCCGGGTATATCTAGCTTAGGGTTTATTTATCTTATACAGTTTATCCACACGAGTACGAGACTATCTGATATCTGGTGTACTAGGATATTCCGGTAGTGCTCGTCTCTGATACCCTATCCGTGACATGCATCTTGCTTTACAGGTGTGATTATTGGGTAGCTAGGGTAGCTAGGGGGGTCCGTAGGGTAGGTGTGTCACAAAACTGTAATGAACTAATGAAATAACGATTTACCGTACGATCAATGATCGCGATGAATTTATGATCGCGAATTCGCGATCGATGATGGCTCATAGGCTCAAGGCTCATCGTGATATCGTCATGATCGTCATGATGGCTTGGCTCTCGTCTGCTCTGTGCTCTCATCTGAGCTCTCGTCTGGCGTGTGGCGTCTCGGTCTGGCGTGGGTGGTGGGTCTGGCTCTGGTGTGGATGTGGCTTACGAGAGACAGTACTGTATTGAGTATAAACAGTAACAAAACAAATATCATATCCATTCTCGATTCAGAAGAGCTCACAACGACAGGACAACTCCCCTGTTCACGGTGTCCACCAGTCAGGTTCTGTTGAGCTCTATTGCTTCAAACGCTTTCGTCTCACGTCTGGATCTTTGGACTCAACTCCTCAAACTCGTTAAATTATTCGTATAAGCTGGTGTTATTGATATAACCGCTGTGGAAGAGCACCCTTCCTTGTGACTGGAGCGAAGATTAATGCCTGCTATCTTTTGAACTCTCTCTCGAAATACTGAAAAGAACTTCAGCATCCACCAAACAACGAGAGTACAACCTTTCTTTTCAGTAAAGTATTCAATTTCGCCACCATACGAGGATAGATGATGATTTGTCTCAAGTCATAGCTTCCAGAGACTTTCAAGTTGTGACTCTATCATTCCACTGACGCTGTGTCCACGTGCACCCACCCATCACTTGCAAAGCCATACTGTGAGGCGCAAAACTCTTGCAAGCTTAACAATCTTGCACTCCCCAATGACCAGGGTTGGAACTACGCACGCCGACTTTTCTATCGCTGCTTGCCGGGTGAAGCAGTTTCGAGACACCTGCTCTCTGATTAGTACCAGACGGTGTTGTTTTAGCGGTGGGAAAACAGACGTAAACCTTGCGAACGGACTATCTCGGTATGTTGGTACTAGACTCACCAGCACACCCGATCGCTTCAAAAAGTTATTTCAAGACTCTCGGACGAGTCCACTTTACAGTGAAGAGGATATGCCTGAACCGACCTCGAGGGCGCTATGGTATACATACAAAATATTGGATAGCGATGTACCACTAAGCCGGCGCAAACACTTACTGAGACTGGTTCTCCCTATGAGCTCAGAAAACGCCGAGACTTTCGATTCTAACATGGAAGGCGACCGAAAAGGAGTGCAGGTACCCCTGTCCACAGCCCCAAGACTTGGCCCAACTGTGGCGTGCTGCGAGGTCTTCACAGTTGTGCAACGCACCTTTTCTGGGGCCTTTGGGAGCTCCTTGATGGGCTGTCTAAGGTGCCTGTAGATTTACTGTTGGTATTTCTAAAATGAGTCAGAATCTTGCCTTCCAAGATCCTCAGGTACAAACATGTTTTCGCACATCCGTCGTTTGCTTTACTTCTAACCAAACTATGCATGCATTGTCTCTGAAATTCCTGTCGGGACGGTCAGTTTTTAGCTCCGGAGAGTTGCTGGACGCTGCATACACTGTTGTAAAGGACTGAGAATTTGCTGGAAATCCGGGTTCGCTGTGTTATGAAGCACTCGCGGGGAGTTATTTCGCGACGACGAGCCGATATGATATCGGCCGCTTACATCCTTGGGAGCAATCACGAGCAACGCCCGAAAGCTAATACTGAGACAGCTTTCGAACAAATGCCTCCCCAGGACCTGATTCGAAAAATAAATGCTGATAGCGCACCTGAACGGGTATCTGAACTGCCCCTAGCTCGCCAAAAAGAAATCAAAGTTGAGACACCTTGAGAGGTTTTTCTGACTACTTTAGGTTTTGTGAAGTGAAATCAGCGTGAAATCAGCGTGATTTGTGAAGGGTTTTGTCAGTTGCGAGTTCAGTAGAAGCCTACTCAACCTAGGCCAAGATAATAAACCTTGTAACGGTATTTCAAACTAACCTTCCTCAAGAAGATGCAAGTGCGCGTCCAAGCACATGGATGTGAACGTTGCTAACTCTTTGCGCTTTCATAGAAAATGACCTTTGGGCTTCGGTGACTCGGCACCGACTTGGAGCCCCTAGCGTCGCCTTGGTCAACTGAATGTTCACGTTCATTCTCGCGTGATGGCAACAATATTCAAAGAAAAGGTCTTCACTTTACACAAGTAATGATTTGAGACAGCCTGCCAGACTTGGTTCTTAGCTTGCACTCCGGGATCGAAGCTCAAGGTACACTTTCTAGCTTGAATGTTCTCTCTTCTTTCTGTCGGCGGCTGCACCTGAGTGGCGATCAATTCAGGTGGGCTCAGCGATCTTCTCTCCTCTCGTCGAGGGTACACCTCAGACCTATTTTTTTCAACTTCATCGTTAACTATCGGAAATGCAAGACAAAACAATCCAAGATTATAATGGGTTGCCTTAGTGCCGAATTATGGAAGAGTTCCTATGCCTTCAGACAAGATGGCAGTGCTACGATCTGGGCTTGTTTTGTAAGTCCATAGACACGTTTCCTGCCGCTAAACTTGAACCCGGAAAACCAAGAGAAACCTTGTCTTTCTGGGAAACCCCGTTTTAGATTCCTTCGAACCGTTATCTGCTGTTGAACTTTTGCATGAGCATGATGGGTACGTTAAATGACGGCAGTTTGTTCCGTGATCCGCGCCTGCAGATGGGTTCGAAACTGGACAAAAGCAGTTTTGTGTGGCGATGTGCGAACTGCACAGGCGGTGCGTCAATCGGTTGGATAAAAGCAGCTTCTCCCGTGCTGAGGGGTCTGAACTGCACAGGCGGTCGGTTGAATTGGATCCGAAAATTTGTTCATCCCATGCGGTGGGATTAGAAGAAGGCGCTGGAAGTAACACCGTGACTGTGTATCTGCAGTCACCGTCTCAGCTTCGATTTCCAGGTTACCAGTCATGCGGACACCACCCTTAAATCGAGCAAGCAAATTCCACACAGTTGTTTCAACTCTCCTATGAATCTGCACATCCATCCACCGTCAAGCACTTAACCGGAGCCACGAATATTGCAAGCACGCAGTGCTGGCTTCTGCCTATGTAGCCCTGACCGGGAGTCCTGTGCTGACCCTTGACTGATTGCCTAAGTCTGTTTACAATGAATTGATTGTCGGTGTCTGCTACGTACGTAGTCACCACACGAGCCAAGTGGCTGACCGATTCGTTCCGGGTTTAGGATTTGGTCATGGTAATATCTTACCACTTCTGATTATCTATTCCAGGAATCAACCTGTACGAATCCGCTCACACATACAGTATTGATTTATGCATATTTACCTCACTAATAACATAGTGAGATAGATACACTTCGACTCATGTCCTTGTATGTGTCCCTATATGTGCCTCGATTGTTAGAAAACATGACTCGACCGTTTCCACGTGCGCATATCATCTACGTGGCATTAATTGTTACAGAGTGTGTTCTACAACCGGCATCCATCCGACATAAAACACGGAAGGCGGGAAAATACAAAGACGGCGCAACCTTCGACATTTTATTTTCCCTAGGCATTTAAAAATATGTTTCAGTCGGAAAAAATACTGTCTGAACGGGGGGAGAGAAGAGAGGGGATTTCG
Source organism: Cymbomonas tetramitiformis (assembly GCA_001247695.2). Classification (NCBI taxonomy): domain Eukaryota; kingdom Viridiplantae; phylum Chlorophyta; class Pyramimonadophyceae; order Pyramimonadales; family Pyramimonadaceae; genus Cymbomonas; species Cymbomonas tetramitiformis. Next base: position 58,809 of record LGRX02027868.1, on the reverse strand, counting down.
CAGAGTAGAGGGCGGTGGTGGGGCAGTGGGGGGCGGAGAGGAGGGGGGGTCGGAGATGGGATGGGAGGAGGGGAGATTCTTAAAACTGCCGTCCCCGACCAGAGTACTAATATCTGCGATTTTTTCGATTGGCCGGAGAAAAAGTCCCGGATTCAATATAACACAATGTTCATGACGAAAAATAATAATTTTAGAAGAAAAGTTTGCATGCGTGGGACCTCTTAAATATCCCCGACATTTTTGTTTTATGAAGAAAAAAAAGTTTTCCTAATGACATAGGTCATCTTTCATGTTTTTTCCCTGGAAGGCTAGGCTAGCAACCTGTAGTCGTGACATACATCTTCGATATTTTGAAATTGTATTGTATTAGTAAAATTCGTCTTGAGAATGCCACGTTGATATCTGCGATCTCCCTCCAATCCGTGACTAATAAGCCGATGCTGATCTGACACCCCGCATATACCTGCGTTCCTGCCACAGTGTCCCTATATTTGTCCCCACTCTCCCTATATGCGTCTGCCCGTTTGCATGACGAGACAACGTGGACCACCTCGCACATTATCACGTATTCTCTGGAACCCAGGTCGCATGCCCACATCCGCTGGCGATGGATTCGGGCGGTCTCGTCCACTCTACGCCCGATTTCTGGTAGGTCATAATTTACGCACACTTCTACACTTCTACACATATATTTACATTTCATACATACAGCGGACCAGGATGTTTCAAAGAAAGGATGTTTGGTAGAAATGCATGTACAAATTTGTGGCGGTTTAGTGAGCAGAATTTCTTATCCATAGATGGAAGTGACAGAAAGCCCGATAAGCTCGTCCATTTCTGAAGATTTTGTTTTGGGAGCGAGGCCAAGATGTCACACTTATGCAAAAAGTAGTTGAATACGCGAATGAAATATCTCTTTATATTAATATTTCAGGGCTGACTAGTTCTACAATCCAATGAGAATGTGGATATATATATATATATATATATATATTGAACACATGCGCTTATGAAAGTGTGTGCAAATCTCAATGAAGTCTTCAGGGACAACGTTCACATGTAGGTTTATTCTCTGCTACAAAGATCATTGCTATCTCCCACAGAGTGTCATGAAGTAATCTCATGCCGGTCACGCGTGATATTCTGGGCAACTCTCGTTTTGTTGTCAAGCACAATGCTTATGGGCCTCTGCTGAGCATGTGAGGGTGTAGATCGCAGGTGATCAGACTTATGAGACAGAGCTGACCCTGATGACTTCAGTGCCGCCATTACTACCTGCCACCCCCTCGCCATGTCTCGCAAATCATAGCGCAGAATCCAGATGCCGTGATTGTTGGGCTGCATATGCAGCGGGATACAGAGCGCGTAGAAGAGGAACGTTGACACCGCACACATGTTTGGGCTGCATGAATAAGTTGACACAGCACACATGTTTGGGCTGCATGAATAAGTTGACACAGCACACATGTTTGGGCTGCATGAATAAAGTACCTGCGGAGTGTAGATTCTCGTGAAAAGCCCGTTCGCCAAAAATCTCGTCACCATAGCTTTGTCCAACCAAACCGCACGATCCTCGTACCTGCGTAGTGCATTTACGCATGCCCTCAATCGCCACCTCCCCGAATGATATGATGCCATACCATACCGCGCCGGGGCTGCTGTCGTCTACTCTGTGCCTGAGACTTGCATCGGAGTTGGCACGCGGCAGTGATCGGGCCTTGCACGGGTACTGACCATTTGTGGAGCTCCGCATCGTCAACAATGTTGGTGGCGGCTTTCGCAGCTTCGCGGTCAAATTCTAGAATAAAGCACTTTTTCAGCTCATTGTCGGTTGGCTGCAATCCAGCCGACACCCCAAAATGGCCCGTGATCCGTTTTAAGTGGACAGGCATGCGCCAGCCGGGGCGTCCTGGAGAGACACACCGAAGGCTCTGAAGGAGCCTCTGGAAGGAGCTGAGGGCCCTTGCTGTGGGACAAAGGTGCGCCAGGCCAAGGCGAGCAGGGAGCGGAATCAGTGGGGGCGGTTGGCACACCTTGCAGTCGCAACGGTGCTTACGATCCACCACGTCTGAAAATCGGTTGTAGGTGTAGTGCAGCACCGCAGCCTCCGACATCTTCATCTCTCGAGGGGCAGCCACATATGAGTGGAACCGGTGTGCACCGTTTGGTCGGAGACCATCGCTGATGCGCGCTGCGGACTGCTCCCTCCACCCCCCGCCCTCATCCAACCCATCCACCTCCACCCCTCGCATGATGGAGACCATCGCTGATGCTCGCTGCGGACTGCTCCTCCACCCCCCCTCATCACACCCATCCACCTCCACTCCCGCATGATGGGAGACCATCGCTGATGCGCGCTGCGGACTGCTCCCTCCATCCCCCGCCCTCATCCACACCCATCCACCTCCACCCTCGCGCATGATGGGAGACCATCGCTGATGCGCGCTGCGGACTGCTGCCCTCCACCCCCGCCCTCATCCACACCCATCCACCTCCACCCCCTCGCGCATGATGGGAGACCCCACGCGCGAGTGGACGCAGAGCATCGGCTCTTAGGGGCGACCCGAGACAAATGGGCATAGCGGACACAACTGAGGACAGGATAGGGGTAAGGTTATGGCCTTGCTGTGAGGGAGCATGACCTCGCCACCAGGGGATATGGCCACGCCAGGAGGAAGATATGGCCCCGCCAGGAGGAAGATATGGCGTTGCTATAATGGAAGATATGGCCTTGCCAGGAGGAAGACATGGCCTCGCCAGGAGGAAGATATGGCCTTGCCAGGAGGAAGATATGGCGTTGCTACAATGGAAGATATGGCCTCGCCAGGAGGAAGATATGGCCTCGCCAAGAGGAAGATATGGCATTGCTATAATGGAAGATATGGCCTCGCCAGGAGGAATATTTGGTGTTGCTATAACGGAAGATATGGCCTCGCCAGGAGGAAGATATGGCCTCGCCAGGAGGAAGATATGGTGTTGCTATAATGGAAGATCTGGCCTCGCCAGGAGGAATATTTGGTGTTGCTATATGGCCTCGCAGGAGGAAGATATGGCCTCGCCAGGAGGAAGATATGGTGTTGCTATAATGGAAGATATGGCCTCGCCAGGAGGAAGATATGGTGTTGCTATAACGGAAGATATGGCCTCGCCAGGAGGAAGATATGGCGTTGCTATAATGGAAGATATGGCCTCGCCAGGAGGAAGATGTGGCGTTGCTAAGCGAAAGATATAGCTTTGCCCAGGAAGAAGATATGATCCCGACAAGAGGAACATATCACCCCGTCAAGAGGAAGATATCACTTCCCCAAGAACAAGATATAGTCTCGTTGAGAGGAAGATATGGCATCGCTAAGCGAAAGATATGGCCTCGCCAGGAGGAAGATATGGCTCGCCAGGAGGAAGATATGGCCTCGCCAGGAGGAAGATAGCGTTGCTATAATGGAAGATATGGCCTCGCCAGGAGGAAGATATGGCCTCCAGGAGGAAGATATGGCGTTGCTATAATGGAAGATATGGCCTCGCCAGGAGGAAGATATGGTGTTGCTATAACGGAAGATATGGCCTTGCCAGGAGGAAGATGTGGCGTTGCTAAGCGAAAGATATAGCTTTGCCCAGGAAGAAGATATGATCCCGACAAGAGGAACATATCACCCCGTCAAGAGGAAGTTATCACTTCCCCAAGAACAAGATATAGTCTCGTTGAGAGGAAGATATGGCATCGCTAAGCGAAAGATACGGCCTCGCCAGGAGGAAGATATGGCCTCGCCAGGGGAAGATATGGCCTCGCCAAAAGGTGAAATGTCCTCTTAGTTCATATGTGCATGCAAGGAGGGCCTCAGCGCGCATCTTGCCACCGCCTTAGCCTTCCACTGCCAGATAGCACCTCACAATTGCCACATGTGTATGCACGGGAGGAGGTAGCAGGCGCCTCGCCGCCGCCACGTGTGTATGCATGGGAGGAGGTAGCAGGCGCCTCGCCGCCGCCACGTGTGTATGCATGGGAGGAGGTAGCAGGCGCCTCACCGCCGCCACGTGTGTATGCATGGGAGAAGGTAGCAGGCGCCTCGCCGCCGCCACGTGTGTATGCATGGGAGGTAGCAGGCACCTTGCCGTTGCCATACGTGAGGAAGTAATTCGGATTGCCTCGGGTGACGTCACGGTAGTTTTGGAAGTAGGTCTCCTTCACCACGTGGTCAAAGTTCCGCTTAAATAGTGTGACCTCGATAAAGGGATCGGTGGCATCCCCAACCTCCGCCAGCGCCTCGTAATTTGGGAATACCACTGTGTCCACCTGGCCAGGTGACCACCAGAACACTGCCATCGCATCTCTTGCACTTCCTCGTGCGAGGTCAACCTGGCCTGACCACCTCGATGTGAGCCGAGCTTCAAGGCCGAATGAGCAAACCCACTGACGAGATTCACGGGGAATCATGGAAAGGCGCGCTCCATGCGAAGCGCGAGTCAAGCGGCCCTAAACTATCCGCCCTCGCCACAACTGTTCCCCTATTCTCACCGCCCTCGCCACACCTGTTCCCCTATTCTCACCACCCTCGCCACACCTGTTCCCCTATTCTCACCGCCTCGCCACACCTGTTCCCCTATTCTCACCACCCTCGCCACACCTGTTCCCCTATTCTCACCACCCGCCACACCTGTATTTCCCCCCCGATCCCCCAAAGAGCTCACCTGTGAGGAGATGCCCCCAAAGAGCTCCTGCAGGGAGTACTGCTTCGTGCCGCCGGGATACAGCAGCTCGTCCGTGTCCACGTGCATGATCCAATTCATGCCCGCCTTCCGGGACTCCGCAATGGAAATCTGAACACCGCCGCCGCCTCCGCAAAAACGTCCTTCACACTCCGACACCGCCACCCCCTCCACAAAACCATCCTCCACCCTTTAACACCGCCCTCTCCGTAAATGCATCCTGCATACTCAACACCGCCGCCCCCTCCGCAAAACCATACTCCGCCCTTTAACACCGCCGCTCCCTCCGCAAATGCATCCTTCATACTCCAACACCGCCGCCACGCCCTCTGCAACATCCACCAGGTTGTAACACCTCCACTGCAACATGACATCTAACAGTTGGCAGGTGAATTCATTCAGCTGCCTCCGTCCGATATCTGCAACATGTAATCTAACGGTGGGCAGGTGAATTCATTCAGCTGACTCCGTCTGAAATCTGCGACATGTAATCTAACGGTGAGCAGGTGAATTCATTCAAGCCGCCTCCGTCCGATATCTACAACATGTCATCTAAGCAAGCTGCCGTGGCCTTCATCTCCGGGGTGTCGGCACCTCAGAGGCAGAGGCCCCCTCGAGGAGTGACCCGCATGAGCGCCTCCGGGCCCCCTTGGCCCGCACCGCGCCTCCCGCCCCTTGGCTCCGCGCCGCGCTCCGCCCCCTTGGCCCGCACCGCGCCTCCGGGCCGCCCGGCACCTCCCCTCTTGGCCTCGCGCCGCGCCCGGGCTCCCCTTGGCCGCCGCCTTGGGCCCGCACCGCGCCTCCCTGCACCCCCTTGGCCCGCGCCGCGCCTCCAGGCCCCCCCTTGGCCCACACGTTACCTTTTGCATGCTGGCGGCTATGCCCAAGAGCAGAGCAATACACAGTCTCTAATGCCTAGATCCGCGGGAAGGGTGCGGCGGGGGGAGATGCCGGCGTCGATGGCGGGGCTACCTCCAAGTTGAGGTTCTGCCGCACGAAGAGGGCGTAGTTGCACGGCCGGTTGAAGAATGACGACAACCAGGTCTCATTCCATATTCTGCTGTTGGAGCGCCGCGTGTCCAGATCGTCCCCAGGGGTGAACACCATCACCCCCTGCAGCCCGGCCCCGAGTCTCTTCATCTCAAGCCGTAAACTGGCCCAGGCCACACCACTGCCTCCCGGCTCCCTGGGGACCTCTGGCGTACTGATCCATCGGCAAGTCTTCTGCGGCAGGCGTGGAACGAGGGGTGGTCGGGCCGTTGACTGGACACGCCTGGTGTTGCTGTGGGGCCTCGGAGCGGCCGAAGCCAAGGGGAGAGGCGGCTGCCAGCAGAAAGATGTATGCCACGCCAAAATGCACGTGAATAATACATTGGAAGGGGAAAAGCGGTTAAAAAAGCCGCCTTGGATGATCCATGCGTTGTGCCACCCCTGACCATGTGGGAGCAGCAGGAGCGTGTTTGGGTTGTGTCTGGTGTGGAGGCATGTGGTGAGCCTGGATGTGACACCTGGGAGGAGTATGGGCAGATGAGATAGAGAAGCGCAACAGGGATGTAACTGCGGAGGGTGATGGACTGTCACAGACGGAGGTGGCATGACGGATGGGCGTGACAGAGTGTCGTGGTGAATGGCCAGGGAGGGAGCGGGCAGGAGAGCGGCTCGGAGGAGGCGCGACTGAGGTGCCCAGTGATGGCGCGGACGGGATGCGGCCAAGGCGCAGGCCTGGGGCAGGCTCAGCTGACGAGATGAAAGCTCGAAAGGTGCTCCGCAAGCGCACCGGCTGCCGCCGCAGAACCGCGGCCACCTCGTCAGAGGCTGCAAAGCGTTCCACAAAGAGAAAGAACCTCTGCAGCCCGTCACCTCCGGGCAGCCAACCGGACAACGCCATCGCCTTCAGTGTCCCACAAGTGCGCGCTTCAGATGTCGGCGCATTCATACCCACAGCAGGGATGCGGTTGCAAGAGGCTCAGGCCTCACAGCAGGGATGCGGTTGCAAGAGGCTCAGGCCTCACAGCAGGGATGCGGTTGCAAGAGGCTCAGGCCTCACAGCAGGGATGCGGTTGCAAGAGGCTCAGGCCCCACAGCAGGGATGCGGTTGCAAGAGGCTCAGGCCCCACAGCAGGGATGCGGGTTGCAAGAGGCTCAGGCCTCACAGCAGTTGTGCCATTCAGCGGCCAAACTTCATCACCACAAGCGGTCAACAATCAAGGTCCAGCATGTGCAGCCGTTCGCTTGATCCCAGCGAGGCATTGGCGTTCCCAACGCAGGCGACATGCCACGTGTGCGAGCTCAAGCAGAGAAGCTGAACGCACCTCAATACCGATCATCCTGCGGAGACGACACCGTCACACATTCCGGTCCCTCCCCCACCCGACAGCCGATCACCAGCACATGGCTCCAGGAGTGCGGCGGGGGACGCAACTATCAGAGCTTCGGCGCACCTCATGTATGGTTTGCACCGCTGACAAGTGCATGGCTCTCAGAGACCGGCCGATCGATCGATGCAATATGGTCAGCGCATCGTACTTCTCTTAGGGGAACTGTGTTGTATGTTGCAGCGGACAGGACGGGATCGTAAAGTCTCGAGAAAATGTGCTTTTGCTTCACCTCCAATGAAGACTTATGAACCTCCGTATAACATGCAGCATGAAATATGCATTTCTGTCCCCAGTCTTGAAGACCGATCCAAACTATTACTAAAGTTCTTTTGGCGCTTTACTTGACGCGGCAACCGTCGGAGCGCAAGAAAAACAGTTTTTGGGTGCAGAGATCTATTCGGTATGCTTCGAGCTTTCGAACGCGCTCCCTACACACTGCACCTCGCGCGTGGCTCGAGGGACAGCGCTGCGCACCGGTGATATGCAAGCCACGGAAGAATAACATTGAGGCCATCCCCAGTGGTGGTGGCAATTGCCAGCTGTACGGTACCCCATCCAGCGGCAGGAGCACATGGGGGGGGGTCAGCGGCAGTGAGCAAGGCTTCCGGGCTCCTTCCAAGCGGCAGGCGTGCACCAACAGGGCGTCAATGTATATGAGCAGGGCGTGTGGGCACCTTCAGAGATGCAGGCGCACACCGGCGAAAGTCAGTGGCAGTGAGCAGGGTGTTTGGGCACCTTCGGCTTTTGGCTGGAGTTTGCCCCAGCTCCTACCGCTGGCCTCCCCCCGGCCTCCGGCCAGCTGTTTTCAAGGGGAGTGACTGGTTGTCGCTGGCTATAGTCGAGAACAACTTGTTGAGTGCCACCTCTGCGCGCCGCGCCGCAGTCTCACTCCCCGTTTGTTCCCAAGCCCCGAGGATGGTTCAATACAGGAGGGCTGAAACACACGAATAAGCCTGAGTGAAACGAGTGGACAGGGCGGCGCGTATCGTTGATTAGCACAACAAGGCGATTCTCTGGCAAAAGAGTCAAGAAGCCCCCCCCCTTCTTCACCTTGACGAAAAGTGCTCCTCTTCGGGTTGGATGGAGTACGCGTTTAAGCCGTTGAAAGGGTTGCTGCGATACTCCTCGCAAAACTGGAGTCCAGAATTATTTGATACATTAGGTATCCGGGGAACTGCAAACGCTTGGCTAAAATAAATGAATTTGAGGGGCCAGTTGGGCCGCAGACATGGTGGCGCTACGTACCTGTATCACGACGGTGAACACAGCGAGCAAGATCGGTATGGACAAGATTATGTACAATACGCGGGGCGGTAAAGCTATGTCCCCGACGTTTCGCGGCACGGTTCGCGGATGACGTGCTGATCCAGCGCGGGAGGCAGTTGAAGTTGGAGACTCTCGACGTTTCGGAAAGCTGGCTTCCCCATCACCTTGCATCACCGCTTGTGCAACACGATTGACCGTGGCGAATTATGTCTGCTGTGTCGTTGAAGTTCGATCTTGTTGCTAGCCTTGAACTTAGCGGTAGTAACAGTAATTATTGTCGCAGTATAACATCGCTATGGTATAAAGTAGAGAAGGAAAACAGCTATATTTTGACGAATGCTACCATACTTTGCCAGATCTGATCCACGGAGTTCGTGCACGTGAAACGAGTCTTTCAACTGCTCCTCTTGCGAGAAGTTTGATAACCAATGGCATTGATCTGAAAAGTGTTCAAATCACAGCTGACAGCCCAGCGTCTAATAAGGGACGAGCCCCTTACACTATCAAACGTAACTGGTGAAAATTTATGCTCTCGAATTCATTCTTGACATACTTCAGAAGAGAACAATGCTGCTGTGATATATCCGGACGCGATGGTCTTGCTAAGCAGAACTCACCCCCTTCTATCGTTTATAATGGTATGCAGGCGAGGGACAGGGAGGGGGTACGGGGTTGCATGCTTGTTGCATGTTGCTGTTATTACAAAGCAGCTTACGTTAGGAAAGCAGGAAAGCAGAAAGCTCTACAGTACTGTACTAACTGTAGCGACAGCGACATCCGACAGCGGAGCGAGCGACATGTCGCGTTTTTTTTTCGCGACATCGACATGTTTTTTTTTCTTCCGAGCGGAAGTGATTTCTTTTTTGGATTTTCAGACAGACACACGACAGAGACTCTCACGTTTCAGACTTTTTCGATTTCAGATGTTGCTGTTGTCCGGAGCGCGCGGCGGAGGCCGACGCGAGGCCATCGTATCTTGTCAACTGTGTCACAAAGCTCGCGCATGACCGTGTCACGTGTGACACCGGGCGGGGGCACGGGCACGGGCAGTATGAGTATCGAGCATCAGTACAGTATCGAGTATGACAATGAGTTGTGACGATGACGTTCGGTTGTGATGACTATGACTTGCGAGTGCAGTTGTAGTTGCAGTTCCCCGAGTTCGTCTTCTACAGACTTGAGACTGTGACAGTCGAGTGTCACGGTGTACTGTGACACTGCACTGTAGAGACGTAGAGACGTATAGACGCAGACGGTACTGTACTGTACTGTAGAGCTGCACAACTTAAAACGGTCCGTTCATTTTTAACACGGGTAATTTCCCGAATCCGACAGTCCATATCAAAAAGCCGACATGCTAGAGATCAAAATATGATATATTCCTTCGTCGCTCCCCAGAAATCTCTTCGGACCTTCCGATGTTCACGATCTGAAAATATTGGACGGCTCAGCTTTAGTTGGGCACCCCTACTGTACTCTATAGTTTGGCTATCATTGGCTATCATTGACTAACTTTGGCTATCCGATTTGAAATTATGACAGCCCTGTCATCGGGGGGTCTGTGGGGGTGTCTAGGGGTCACAAAAATTAAATTTTGCCGATTTCATCGCCGGTGGGGGTCCCCTCGTCGACCCCCCCAAATTTCAGTAGGTTTAGGGTTTAGGTTCTGGGTTTAGGGTTTGGGTTCGAGAAATTACGTGAGAATTACGTCAGAAATCGTAATTTAGTTCAAATGCGTATTTAATAAAATAGGGTACCGGGTAGTAGGGTAATGGGCATTTCTAAAAAAAAAATTAAAATGCTATAAGTTTTTTTACAAAAATACTTTTCTTCCTTTGAAATACTTTTCTAAACAACCCATTACCCTACTACCCCTTACTTTTTATATAAATAAATATATATATAAAGATAAGTAATTTTATGTTAATCTCTCATATTCCCTCATATTCCCTCATATCAAAATTTGCCGATTTAATCGACGATGAAGGGTCCCCTACGTTGACCCCCAAAAATTTCAGCAGGTTAAATCGCGGAAATAGCATCGTCTCGGTCATCTCGGTAAAAATGCGTATTTAATAAACGGAACGATAGGGTACCGGGTAGTAGGGTAACGGGCATTTTTAAAAACATTTTCTATTTCATAAAATTTATTCTACAAAAATACTTTTCTTCCTTTGAAATACTTTTTAAAACAACCCATTACCCTACTACTCATTACCTTTTATTTAAATAAATAAATGTTAATTTATGTTATTCTCTCACATTCTCTCACATTCTCTCATATTCTCTCACATATTTTTTAACTTTAAGACATACAATTCAATGAGCATAACTTGAAACAAATCAAGTATGGAATCCGAGCGAGACATTGAAAATAAATATGCAAAACAATTGTATGTTTGGCGAAGAGGCATTTTGGGCTTAAAAGGAGGTGTAAAACCACCAAACGAAGTAATAGAGTATTTAAATAAAGAAATTCCTGATTGGCAAGAATATGATTGTGGTTTTAAAAATGAAAAAAGAGTGTGTGCCAATCATTGTAGCAATGTCAATGTTGAAGTTAAATGTTGTGCAAAATGCAAAAAGATATATTATTGTTCGAGAGAGTGTCAAAAAATGGATTATAAAAGACACAAGTTAGAGTGTAACTAATTTGAAATTACACATTTGTTGCCAATTCCGATTCACTAATTAATTCTCTTTGGCATTTCCAACACGGGGTTTCGATATATTTGCAACGACTCATTCGTATGCCACCGAAGATTGCCGCAATTATCATTACTAACACATTTCCGAACGCTTGTAAATCGCAAGAATTATTGAAAATATCCATATATCTTATAAGCTAGATATGTTTTGAACGCTTCCTATACAAGGGTTTATAATACAATGCATTTTTCTTCAAGCTTTTAGCCCTCTTTTGCTTACCCTTACACGAGCACTTCATTTACTAGTATATTATCTTATAATAGATTATTTTTTCCTCGTATTCTATTTGAAATTTGTTTTTGTTTTCTCAAATAACTTCGTGACTCGAGGGAATATATTGTCTTCGCAATCGCTCGTGATTGTCCATCCGGCAACAAATCATATTGTGGTCGTATAGGTGCTTTTGTGTTGTTTATGCTAGGCAATTTTAGTTTAGATGGAGACCTATTGACAATTTTAGTAGTTTTCCCTTTTTGATACTCATTTGCGCACGAGCGAAGTTTCGCTATCCATTCCTTTCGGGTGCCCATTTTAATGTTATATAATATGTTATGCTATATATTAATAATACAAATCATATGCTACGTTCAACTTTAACTAAACGTAAAAACGCGGCTTTATGTAGGCAAATGGAAGCAAATGCTCTTGGAATAACACCTATAAGTCATGAAAAATTACTAAAACAAACACAAAAATTTGCACAAAAATCTGGCGGATATGCACCTTCGGTCCCGAATTTCGATGACGGAATACTAATCAACGGCAAACCGATTATAGATTACACCGAACCCAAGTTCAACCCGCTATTAGAAAACAATAAACATTTTGTGTTAAATAAGATTGACAATATGACACCAATTGAGAGGCGAGCATTATTTGAAGAATTCAAAAGTAAAGCGGAAATCGAAAATTTAAAAGTCATTTCAAAAACAATAACTTCACCATCGGAAGGAATAAGTTGGCTCAATCGGCACAACTTGATGGACGAGTTTAAGTCATTTCTCCGAAATGAATCTGATGGTGCGACCTTTAATACACCCACCAAAACTCGACAAGCAAAGTCAACCACAGCCATTCCGACAATGAGAGATAAACGGGGCAACTCATTAAACGATGAACAGCAAATGAATAAATTGTATTCATTTGCATCTCGTCACACGGACCATTTAACACAAGGTCACATTCGTCTACGACACCCAATTGTCTCGGCATACGCTCTCCCCGAAACTTCGACATTTGCGGACGATCCCCAATTTACCGAGTTTCTAAAATCGGAAGCGATGTTAAATAGAGCGATGCCCGAGAGACGCTATCAAATGAAGCCAATGAGTAGTGGCGCCGTTAACTATCCTTCGGTATCCACATTTACTCCTCCTAGCGGCGGTTATCCATCATCGTCCACAGGTCCTTCCGGAAATTCGTCGGTGTATACTTTTAAAACTCCCTAAATATATATATATATATATTGAAAGTATATAATAATGACAAGTTGTTTTGAAAATCCCGACCAAAATAAATGCCAAAAACCATTTGGTGCTTTCAACTATAGAACATTAGACAACACATTTGTGTCCAAATCGAAAAGAACGGCAACAAATGATGAAGTTACAAATCAAAAACCAAAAACCCTCGTTATCAAAAACAAAGGCAAAAATGTTCTAACCAAGCCCGGAATCACTAATAAGCCAAAATATGACATAGATACCTTAAAGCCGACAACCTCGACAAGTTTGAGTAAAGTAGATAAAGCTCATAATCGATTTCTAAAAACAAAATACGGCAAATTGCTTGAAGAAATGACAAAAGAAACCTCGTTAGGTCAACGTATAATAGGCAAAAACACTATTACTAAAGATGACGAGAGGATGGCTCAGATGGCTAGAGCGAGTGAGCTTTCGTATGCATATGCATTTAAGAAGGAAAGCCCTCAACGTTTTCAAAATGCAATGTTGGATTTGCCGAGTTACGACTTGGATAAAGACTTGTCGGATAGAAATGCAATTGTTTTAAAACACAAGTTAAGAGACGAGGTTATCATTGCACAACGAGGAAGTGATGTGTCGGGTTTAAAAGATGCCGATGTCTTAATTAGTGACCCACAACGTATCCCGTTAGCATACGAGGATTGGTTCGATGTGAATCTAAAAACTCTTATCGGAAAACAACGAGAAACGGGTAGATATAAGCAAGCTGAGAGTCGTTTAATAGATGTATTAAATGCATATCCAACTAGCGATGTGGCGTTAACGGGTGATAGCTTAGGCGGCGGTGTACAAAATTATCTAATGGAAAAGTATGCATCTAAAGAGTCTAGAATAAAAGAGGCTCATTTATTCAATCCCGCAATAAACCCATTTCAAAAACCTGTGGGTAACGTTCCAAATGATAGAATTCATAACATATACGCCGTCGAAGGTGACTTGGTATCAATGGGCGCAAGACGTTTGAGGCACAAGGATGCTACATATGATGTCAAATATGTCTTACCTAAACCAAGCACGGAAAGTGAAATAAGCAAACTACACGATATCAACCAATTCTATACTCCCAAAAAGATAGAATCGGAAAGGGTATCGCCGTTAAGAGCTCGCCTCGGCTTGGCAAGAATCGCATCAAAATCCTTAGATGCGGGTCTTTATGGATTAGCGGTGTATGATGCCTACTATTCAGCTAAAGAAGATGAAGGTCCGCAAGATTATGCAAATCGTGTCTCGGAAGATTTGAATCCCGATATCTTAGCAAATATAGACCCAGATTTTAGGTATACATCGAAGAATGCGCCCGATGAGCTTCAAGGTTTTGCAAATTGGTTGTTTTACATTCCACGCAACAAAGACAAAAAGAGGCAACGAGCATTTGAGGATAGACATTGGCATTCAAATTATGATTACCAAAAGCAAGGAATTCGTAAAGATGAATTTGACGATAACGTAATTTATGTACACGGCGTCAAATTTGTGGATTCGTCAAAAACGCCAATACCTGCAAAAAATTCGCAACGGCAAAAAACAAATATACCTCGAACACGACAAATGGAGCAAATTCCTAATATGGTTTGATGAATGCATATATTATATATTTAATATATTATAATAATTATAGATGTCAGCCTTTTCACTTGGAAGTACGGCGGTTGTTAGTGACGAACTTATCTGCAAAAATCTGCAATGCACAACGTTCAATGGTGGTCCACCTCCTACGGGTGGCGGAGGAACTAGTTTGTGGACAATTGTGTCCGGTACGACAAGTGACATTGAAAGAACAAATGGAAATGTAACCGTCAAAGAGGGGGATATAAAATTTCAAAATGCTACAGGATTACTAAGTGATTCTTCGGTAAATGTATACACGTTAATAAATACTAGGGGAAATGGAAATGCAGGGATTGCATTGCAAAGTGGAGATGCTGTAAGTAATCCTAACGATGTTATTATTAGTGGCGAAACGTTGAAAGTAAACACAAATTCAGGTTTATTGTTAAATGTGGATAATGACCCCGGAAAACCAGCTCTAAAATTTGATTTACCAGCCGGAACAATAGCGGATGCAATAATTTTGACGTATAAAAATGTAGCAAATGGAGCCGCTTCTATTAAAGGTGACAATGATATGATAATAAGAGCAGACGGTAGATGCTTTTTTCAACAATTTGTAGCCGAGAATGATTATGATGACAACGATGCGACTAGAAAATACGTAGCAGCCAGTCTAAATCCTTTACGAACATCGGGTAGTTGCAGTATTGCAAAAAATCTGAATATAGGGCAAGGCTTGTTTGTAAATCCAGCTAGTATGCCGCTTGAAGCTGCCGCAGCCGTTGGACAGTTTTATATAGAAGAAGACACACCCGGTGGTGGTAATTGGACTGTGAAATACAAAAAGACTTAGCCCGATATAAAAAATCTTAAGTTTATAATATATAACAATGTCGACTTTCTCTTTAGGCGAAAATGCATTCATAAAGAATTTGAGCGTGGACACCTTAATGAAAGATGGAAAACCTATTGTAAGTGTAAGTGACCCATTAGTGGTAAATACGGTCGAATGTCAAACTATAGGCTCGATTGATAATCCGCTTCAAACGATGCACATCGGTAGCGATATTCGATACCAGAACGATATTAAGTGGATTGACACACAAGACCCAACACTCGAGCGTGAACAAATGTCTTTATTGACAGATGGCTCATTGAAAGTTCACACCTCGATAAAATTCAATGATTTTGTATTAAACAATCCAGTCTCCAAATCACGATTTTCAGCAGGACTTGATGACCTTGACAGTTCTTTCGAGATTAAGTCGTTAGACCCGGTCGAACAAACAAGAGTTAAAATCGGCGAAACAGGGTTGAATGAAATCTCTTGCCTCCAAACGGTTATTAATATTGAGCCGTTAGGCAGTGGGGTATTGATAAACGACGGTCCATTAGTTCTCAATACGGGTGACATCACATTAACTTCAGGCAAATATCGAGGGGATGGGTCATTGTTGACCAATCTACCTTCAGGTGCAAACCAGAATCTACAATCAGTAACTGACCAAGGAAGCAGTACCACAAATAGTATTAGTGCTTCTGCATTTGTGGGTGATGGGTCAGGATTAACAAATCTTCCAGTTCAACCTGATACATCTACACTTCAAGATGTGACCACTAGAGGGGCTACAACTAGTGTTGCCGATGTTTCATACACAGGTACCGGTACAATGATTGTCAATCAAGAGAAACTCAGTGGAAATAATCTTAGAATTGAAAGTGGTTCTGGTGGTTTTGGTAAAGTATCAATCGGAGAACAAACTCAAGGGTATACAAACGCTGACCACATTGGAGACCGTTCTATTGCTATAGGTAGGAATGCATTGTCCATTAACAATACAACAAGTAATGACACGATTGCAATTGGTTCCGGTTCGTGCAATAGTAATTGTGGTGACTATGTCGTGTCTATTGGCGACGATTGCGGTCAGGTTAACTGCAAAGATGCAGCAGTGAACATTGGAAAATATGCAGGTGAATATACAGCCGGTGAAAGTTCCATAAACATAGGTGCTTTGGCAGGACAAAACTCTACTCAAAGTGCGGTAAACACAGATAACACAATCGTTTTGAACGCGAGCGGGGTAGAATTAAATGCCGGTGTCGCAAGTAGTTTTTATATTCGACCTATTAGGGCTAGTCCAGATGTGGGTTCAGAAAGTTTGCAATTGTATTATGATTCAGCATCAAACGAAGTCAGAAGTGGAGCAGTGCTTCAGGGCTCCGTAGGTACGCTCGCACAAGTAGTCGCAAACGGCGATACAGCCTCAAACATAAACCTCAGTGGAGACTTAGATGCAGCGGGTATCTTTCTAAGTAACTCGCTAAATTATGCTTACCCAAGTTCAACCGCCTCACTCACACTATCAGGCGTACCTTTGACACTCATTACGAAAGCGTACGCTCATACCACCCTTCCAGCCAACCCGCTACGATTCACCGGAGATGTCTTTACATTTGTCAATACGACATCCAATACAATCACAGCTTCAACGATTGTTATGTTCGATGATGACGGTATCTCGAACGTGAATGGAGTTCAACCGTTCAATAACTCATACACTCAAAGTAATCAGAATTGTACACCCGTTGGAGTTTGCATTCAAGATAGTGCTGCAACTCAGAGTTGTTTCGTTTTAATAGGACGTGGATTTACAACTTGCCGGAATGCAAATGCTACGGACAACACCTACGTCAAAGGGCAACGTGTTAAATGCATAGTAAACGGTGAGATAATTAGCGCTCAAACTAATGCTGGCGATTCGATTATTGGTACAGCTATGGAATCAAAAGTTGCAGGGGCGGGTGAAGGTGTATTAATTTGGGTAAGACCAGATTTCAATTATTTTGTTTGAATTCTATTATAGTAGCGGGTAGCTAGTAATGGGCATTTTTAAAAACATTTTCTATTTCATAAAATTTATTCTACAAAAATACTTTTCTTCCTTTGAAATACTTTTTAAAACAACCCATTACCACGTACCCAATACCTTTTATGTATATTATATGTATATATATTTATGTTTAACAATTGTATATTAAGCATCCGATTCATCATCATCGGAGTGTCTTTGAGGTTTGCGCATTCCAACACGTACACGTTTAGTCCTACCATTGATTTTTCGTTGAGCGGGATATATATGATGTTTTGTTAAAAGCTTGCCAAATTCGGTTGCGGTCATTAAATTTCCATCTTTTATAAACCAATCGTGTACGTTTTCAATAATAACATACCAATCACCAACTTTTTTCCAATCAAATCTATATATTCCTTCTTTTGTCATTACACCTTTGAAGTCTTTTAGAATGTCTTTACTTTTGTAAATCTCATAATTAGCCTCAATCCATTCAAATCCACCTCTATTAGAACCCGTTCTTTCCGCTACTTCAGATTTGACAAATTCAGGTTTGGGAGTTCGACCATTGATAATACTTTTTCGATAATAGTCGCACAATATACTAATAAATGCATCCGCTACATTTACTTGGTTTACGAAATTATCAATGCTATCATCTCTCACAAAGTAAGCATCGTTCGGTTCCATAATGCTATCGCTAGATGTTCTATCACATTGAACATAATTTGCTCTATCCGTGTATGCTCTATCGACCCCTTCAACCTCGGGTGTATCGTTGGATAGACAAAGCATATATGCTTGTATTTTGACATTTGTGGCGTTTTGATACAACTCTCGCATCGGTAATGTTTCGTTCCCGCCACTGCAAAACTTTTTCAAGATGGTTGCGGACAACTTTTCAATTCTCATTTTGTGTTCGCCAAAATTATTTTTTGTCGCTTCAACACCTATGTCACATTCATTACTTATTGCAAAACGTCTATGCCACAGCTCAACCGCCCAAGTCCATTTTCGTTCATTTTCCATATCGGATTTGTACTTTTTGGCTTTTAAATTTTCTCCATCAAATTCATATTGGAATTCTTCAAATGCACGTTTCAATAATGAAGTCAACTTTCCTTTACCGCAAGCCGTATCGCCTATCAAAAACATAAATTGTCTATCACATATTTCGCCCGCCATCCCCCGTGCTAATTGCTCAAGCACATAATCTCGTTTTTCAATGTTGGTAATTGGGTTATCAAACAATCTCCTAATCACCTCAGATTTCAATTCGGAGTAATCTTCCGAAACATTATAGTCCCGATGTATTTTGTTGATAAAGTTATAGCTTGGATGCTTCTTCAATAATTCAAAGTTTTTCAAATCCAACACACCATTATCGAAAAGAAGGTACCCTTTACTTTTCGACACGTCAAACTCTATCAACACGGGTGCTTTTTGAGAGACTAGCTTGTATGCGGGTTCATACAAACTCATAAAAGACTTTGATTCATCTTTGGAACTAACATTTATAAATATTTTGGTGTAGTTGCGCTCAATGATTTTTAGATGCAAACCTTTCCCTTTATGTTTATCAAGCGTCCACCTACCGTCTTCTTCGTCATATATCATTAACCCCAATGGTGTGATAAAAATTTGGTCTTGAAATTGTTCGAGTATTAGGTCACAATGTACTTGGTCACTACGTCGTTCATCTATGTCATCGATGAAAGGTTGGTGGGATTCAAGCCATCGACAATCTTCATCCGTGGCGGAAGTTGCTTGACATTTCAATTGCATTTCAAAACACGTGTGTGCTTTTATACATACTTTCAACTCGCTTATTACTTTGTCAATGTCGACATTATCGTCTTTATATACCAAAATCTCGTCGTGGATTAGTGCCGCAGGCTTCATTTTAGTATTCGTCACCAAATAGTCATATATACACATCATCATCCGACTCTCTATTTCTTGAATATACAACCCCAATGCACTCCTAAATTTTGCCATTTCTTTTGTCTTATTTTTTACTTCACAAGCTACTTGTACGGCTTTTGCAAATTTTGGAAAGTGCTCGAGTGCATCATTTGTAAGTATATTTTTTATTTGGTCTTCATATTGTTTTATACAATCTATATATTGATGTTTAGGAAGTTTAAGTTCATTTAACCAAGTTTGAAATGAGCCTCCAAATGTCAATATCAACATCAAGTGTTTTGCATTAGCTCTACTCACATTATAACTTTGTTGAATGTTGTAAAATATACTTTCTCTATTCACAATGTAATCGTTTATTGCCGAGCATTCAATGTTATACTTCTCACACAATTGAGATATGATTGTTGGATGCGCATTTTCTAAATCAAATGAAATGTAGTTTCCGTCCATAACAAGTCGGCGGATAACATTATATTGATTTTGGAAACAACAAGTATTATACTTATCACTCACCGGGTAATATCTACCTAAATTGTATGGTGCTTTTTTGTAAGTTATGGTGTTCATATGTGTCTTTTTACTCATAAACTTATGCATCTTCTTCAATTTGGTTTGTTCCTCGCGCCACATCATTTTCTTTATATCATAACCTTTGGAATTTACATCTACTTTAAGTAAAAGTTCCATAACCTCATACTTAAAATAGGTCTCACTTAAAGTAATTTGCTCGGGGCATTTATCATAATTCATTGTTTCTATATACTATGAATACGGTTTCTCTTTAAGTTAAATTTTAATAGCATATATATTATCAGCATTTTTTATTTTCTTTTGGTGATATGACCTCTTAACTTTTTCACAATGCAGAAGACGATTACGGTCATACCAAGATGCATTATATTTTTTTTGTGACGCATTATACCTTTCCCGATTCTTTTCTCTATATCGTTTGGCTGCTTGTTTTTGTGCTTCGGATGTAGGCATCGCGCTACCAGATTAGTGTTATAAGTGACCGAAGCTTTAAATACGTTGTTCATAGCATATATGTTCAATAAAGCAACACACGTTATGGTACCGGGTTCCGAGTAATTGGTACTTTTGAAAAACATTTTCAAATAATTAAAAATAAATATACAAAATAATATTCTTTCTTTGATATACTTTTATAAACAACCCATTACCACATACCCATTACCCAATCTATCCTAAAATTTTTAACTTTAAGACATAAACTCTATAAGGTATACTTGAATCATTTACAACATACTCAAGTACATACATACATACTTTACTTACTTCTACTTACTTTCACAAATATGTCTTACTCCGCGATGCTCAAATGGGGTAATAAGACCATTGATGTGGAAATTGAAAGATGCAATAACTTGCATGTTTATGTAAAGAGAAAAGAAGACAAAATGTATTTGAGTGCTCACGAAAATAAGAAGCATATTTTTTGGACTGATGAGCCAAGTGATTGGGAAACTTGGGAGATTACCGAAGATAATCATTTATACTCTTGGCATTATACTTATGCATTTTATGACGAAACAAACGACAATCATTGGCAATGCGGGTCACATAAGGAATACTCCACTTTTCAAGTGATAAAGCCTACGGCACAAAAAATTACGAATTTACCATATGTACAAAACTTGATGAGTGAAATTGAAAGTATGTTGAGCAATGTAAAATTGAATAAACAATATCGAGACAAAACAAAAAAGATTCGCTTCAACCTAAATTGGTCATTTATGCTTGGAAACACGACCGGAGCATTGGGTGGTGGCGGTATGCAAACACCTCACAATATGCCTCATAAGAAAGGCAAAGGTGTTTGTGTGAGTAAAGTCGAAGATAGAAAACTTCCTAAATGGAAGCAAGCATTATGGGCGGTTTCGAAGGAATTGATAAGTATTATTGATAAAGATTTTTCGGAAGGCGAGTACGTTGTCAATTATGCAAAAATGGAACCCGGCACGTATGTGAAAAACACGTCGATGCCGAAGATATAAGTTTTCAATATGCAATGGCGCTCGGAGATTTTAAAGGCGCGCCATTAAGGTGTTACGACTCAAATGACCAAATCATCGGTGACTTTTACAATCGAAACAAAGTGTTAAAGGTAGATGGAAGATTACCCCACGAAGTGATAATGGACAATTTTGAAGGTACACGATATGTAGTCATATGGTTTAAATTGTATGACCATCGGAAATTAGTGGAAGACCCTATATTAACAACTCCTTGCTATGTATAAATAATGTCATCATAATTCGACCGAAATAACTCGTCCGGCTGATACCATTAATTTAGAAGTGAACATACATATAATCATAGTTTCATTGGGTCCACCCGTAGCCGCATTGCCAGAGTCAAATGCTACACCGGCAGCCGATGCATTGTCGCTAGCCGTACATTGTAAATAGCAACTACTATTAGTGCCTAAACTTGAGTATCCACTCAATCGGCGCGGTTCATTATCCAAACACAAATTTAAAGGCAATATAAAAGAATTGTTGAAATAATCAGTTCTCGATTGCATATGATTTGAACCCATCATTGAATATTGGTCACCTTGTGAATGAGTGATATTCATATAGGCTTGTAAAGGCGAATTAGGAAATGCAGGGGTCAACACGTTGTTTACGCTCCAAGAGTAACGAAAGGCTCTATTACCGCCATACATTTTAGATGGCAATTGATAAAGACGTCCGAGACGATTAGTATATTGTGCAATCCCGGTTTCGTTTACGGTTCGATAATTTAAAGGACGGGTTATGGCATAAGCTTTATTCCAACAATTGACCGATAGTGCAAATCGTACATTTTTATTATTGGTCGAATCGCTTTGGAAAAATGTCGCATAATTTTCAAAGATGATTGTCAATGCTCCTTTTGAAATCAATTCCTCTATATTTTGTTCCACAACTCCGCTTGAGAATGATAATGTGGTAATTGATGCAGAAACTTGAGATAACGTAAAGCTTGCATTTTGAGCAAATGTTTGAGCAGCAGCTGCTTTAGTAGTAAATACCCCGGCGGCTTGACCTTGTTCGCCATATAACAAACACGTTACTGCATTGTCGGTAAAGAGCCTGATACGTATTGCCCCGAGTGTGCTCGAGTCAATTATGGATGGCTCACAAGTTCCTAAAAATCCTAAAAGATTGTTCAAAATAAATTCTCGCCCTTCAAAGTCACCCGCTTGATTATCTTCGTCAGCTGAACCCGTTATCAATCCATTAGTTAATTGGATACCCTCCGAGCCACAATTCGACAACACGCTTCTATATGTTATTTCGTTTTCTAAATGGTCGCTAACTAGATGTTTAACCTCTTGAATGTCAGATGCTTGAGCCACCGATTGATTTACAATAACACCATTTATACTTACCTCATATCTAGAGAATAGGTTGAATATTTCCGGCAAAAATGAATGACACGTTTTCAATGCACCTCCTCCACTATCGTACGTAAATGCACGATTGGTTTTGGCAAAGAATCTTATAGCAAATTTGCGCGTGTCGATAAAACTATTTATAGGTAAATTTATCTCCAAAGAACCTCCTCCACCATTCACAACGGTCGAGTTTGATGTCAATAATTCAAATTGATTCTGGCTAAAATCTGTCATTTGAGTCGTCGCATAACTTAAAGATTCGGGATAATAGCTGTCTAACATTTCTTTATAATAATATATAATACAGATAAATTTATTGCGAATCATTGCTTATAACTTCAACTTTTAATGAAAAACTGAAATATACATTTCCTGAGCGAGCTTGGCTAATAAGAGACGACGGCGTCCGACCATTGTCTTTTGAAATTTGAAACATTAGTCTTCCACGTGAGTCCGTTAATGCAAAGTTTATTTGTGACAATAGACTTGGACTTATGATAACGCTATAATTGTTGTTGGCATCTATATATGAAAATGATGGCTTAGATAAGTCGTCGATAGCAATTTTAAATAATATATCACTAGATATCATCTCACCGACTTGGTCGTCACTAGCTTGACTTAGATTAACAACCTCTAAAGCCGAGCTTGAAACTAACGATTGTGTGCGGAGATATAACTCTCGAATTGTGTTCGATGTAAATGGAAAGTAGCTTTGCATAGTCTTTGATGATGTCTTTTGAAACATCGGTTCTAATTGGCTCAATTCAGATTTGCCTACCAAATCTCGCTCCCGAACCGGATTGCCCCCTAAAAGTTCGCTCGAATCGTTGTTGAGTGCATCGTTTACCGTTGATGCAAATGGGCTTATTGCATTTAACAAAGTTCCGCTACACCTCGCTATGCTTTTGGTTGCGAAGGAGTAAAAATCAAACTTATCTTCCAAATCATTGTCGAATTCCAACACAATTAATTTGAGGTTTGCATCGGCTTGTGTTGCTACACTAGCCGTCACCGTCACGGCGGAACCGGCGGGTCCTAGTTGATTATTTATAGCATCACCTATAGCCGCCAAAATTTGTGCGTCGTCAAATGTTTTAGGAAAAGGAAAATTTTGGGGGTTGATTTCAATTTTAAACAACTTGTTGGCATTAGCTGTTTTGTCTCCCCAAAAAAATGTATTGTTCGTTTGATTTATATCATAAAATGTCTTTTCAATGTAAAAATCATTAACGGTGAGTTGCAATTGGTCCGTCGTCTTATATGAAAGCAATTGACTCGGAATATTATATTGACCCAGTCGTGAATCGAGTAAACTATTTTGTTCGCTATTAAAGTATAACATTTTTGAGAATTTCGAGACATTCATCGTTACTATATGGTTACATTATTTTTAACATAATCGCTTAACTCTTGTTCACTCATTTTGGCATACTTGTAATAATCTTCTTGAGTTTCACGTGGTTTCGGTTTTACCAAGGATTTATTATCGTACCAATTTTGGAATTTGTCGGGATTTACCATATATGCTTTGATTGTGTATACTAGAATCGAATCGGGAAGATGTGGATGTAGTTCCTTATAATGTTTAAAATAGTCGCACATAAGTTCCTTTTGACGGTAGGTGAAGCACTTTTCGGAAATGTCGGCGATACAATTCATTTTTCTAATAGTATTATATTAATGAAAACAATTAAATTAAATGATACAAAACTTAAAATTCAACCACCGAAAGCTAGTGCATTTCAATACGAAACGGGCGAAAACCTATTAAAACAACCATTCAACATTTTATTGGTAGGTCGTCGTGGTTCAGCCAAATCGACCTCGGCGTGTAACTATTTACGAATGCTTAAACAAGATGACAATTGCGACCGTATATTGTGCATAAGCTCAACATTCTCATCCAATAAATCACTAATGGAAGACCTAGATATAGAGGACGAAGATGTGTTCGACCCGGACGACCCAAAAACCATTGATATTGTATTAGAAATTATGGACAATGAAGCGGAAGGTTATGAAAACTATTTAAAAGAATTGGAAATTTACAAGCAAGTTATGAAAATGATACATAGCGATTCGGTAAGTATACTCGACATTCCTCCGGAATATTTGTTGAAATTTGCGTCAAACAATTATCAACCACCGACATATAAATACCATCATCAACCACGAATTATTGCTTTTGTCGATGACGCACAAAGTACTCGGCTATTTGGTAATCGAAAATTTATCAATATGTGTGTGCGGCATCGACATTGTGGAATGTTCTCTAAAGATATGGGAGGTGCTTTAGGTTTGAGTTTATTGATTTGCGTCCAAAACTTTTCAAGCGCTCAATTCGGTTTGCCTCGTGCCGTTAGAAACAATGCAACGGCATATATATTGTTCAAAATATATGATGAAAAAGAGATGGAAAACGTTTATAAAAGTGTGTCCGGAGAAATCCCTTTTGAAGAGTTTATGGAAGTATATGATTATGCTACAAAAGAAAAATATTGTTTTTTGCTTATAGACTTGAACCCCAAAGATTCAAATAAGAAGTATCGGAAATGCTTTAATGAGCTAATAGTACCGAATGCCAATTTAAAAATGGAAAGTTAATAGTAAATATATATGAAAACTCCTTGTGAAAGATGTACGGCTATGACCAAATCCGGGCATCGATGTAAGAATATGACTTGCAAATGGAGTCCATTATGTTATGTGCACAAGCAAGTTGTAGTCGGCGATAGCCAAATACCTAACTCGGGTCAAGCTGTATATGCCAAGAGCAATTTAAAGAAAGGCACGATGGTTGGAAGATACACTATCGGAACCGACAAAATGACGTTACAACAAATGAACGCCAAATTTCCGAGTGTGAAGGATAGGACTCATATTTGGAGCAACAATCCAAATGCATATTTTGATGCCGCAAAAACCAATTCGGTCGCGGGCAAATACAATAGTTGTACGCCTCTAGATGCTAGAAAAATGGGATGTAAGAATAATGCAAGAATCAACAATGTAGGGAACATAGTACTAAATCGAAATGTAAAACAAGACCGCGAGATATATGTTTCTTATGGAAGGGAATATTGGAGAAATAGAAAATAAATTTTCAAGAGAGGAAATTTAAGTCTCGAGGTAATTTCATTTTATAACAAAACCACGCCGTTTCAAAGTTACATTTTCCCGGGAAAGTTCTTTCTTTATTTACAATTTTGTAAAATTGAATTCGTTTCCTCGGTATTATTAATTGGATGTCATTTGCAAATAATTCGCGCAAATAGTTTGTGTTGAGCATTGATATCGGACACAACAACATAAACGGTTTACCAATTTTCTTTAAATGCGTCAATACTTCTTTTTTTTGGGAATATGGGATGTTTGACAATATGAAATCATAATCTAATGTTTCACTATCTATGAAAAAATCTAGAGTTGGTTTGTGTATAACCTTTTGGCAACCAATCTCTTGTAGGTATTCGCCCGCAATTCCATCACAATAAAACGGTTCATATAGGATTTTTTCTTTCGGAATAAATTGTTTGATATTTTCAAAAGCGGATTTAGGAGTAGCATAGTCGTCATATTTTGTAAAAGTCTTGGTGTGAAATGACGCCATATTTATCGAATTATTATATTAACAATTATTATATAAAAGAAATGTCTTTACGCATAAAAGGATTCCAAAACCAAATGAAAATTCGCTCCGGTCTCCAAGCTCCACAATATGTCGTCAATGAACCGATTGTAGGTGGAAATAAGTTAAATGAATTTTCAAAATTCCGAGGTAACAATGGACCTATGAATCCTATGTTAATGAACACTCACCGCCCCGCATCCTCGATGATAGAACCGTGCCGCTCCGTAAGTCGATATTTTGAAAGAAGTTCGCGAGGTTCATATCCGGACGGAGTAGGTTATAAGAGTTATCTTGTGACAAATAAAACGCCAATTAACGCGGAAACGGTTGTGTTCTATAGACCTCGTTATCATCCACAAATTAAACATTTAAAGTATCCCAATCAATCTAGTATAGGTGGTATATATATGCCACAAAACAAAAGTGAAAGCAAGTAAATTTATTTTGGCTTATTTTCTTTTTGTTTATATTAAATGCCAAAGAAAGGTGAACCGTTGTCCGATGAACACAAACAAATTCTTGCCAAGGCTCGAGAGAAGGCGTTAGCGATTCGACGTGAAAAATCTAAACAAAAAGCCGACATCAAATTAGCAAATGAAATAGAAAAGAGGGAAATGCACGAAAAAGCTCAAAAAGTGATATCAAAGGCGGTGACCAAGGATGATTCCGAACCCGAATGTGATACTAACGATTCAATAGATGAGGAACAATTAAAAGACCATCAAACGGACGAGGTGACAATTCATAAAAAATCTATCAAAAAAATTAAGCCCAAGAAAAAAGTTGTTTATGTACAAGAGTCAAGTGGCGAATCGAGTGAGGAGGAAGAAATTGTTGTAAAGAACAAAAAAAAGAGTAAAAAAGTATCTAAAAGCGAAATCAACGAATCGCCATCCGTGGAGTTAAGTGAACGTGACAAATTATATATGTTAACAAAGAAGTCGTTGCTAGGTTTTAATTATAAATAAAGTTATAAATACTTCAATCTATTGCTTAATATTTCCATTGTCCCTTTAGTGCTCAAATTGTTGTCTTCGCAATTTGTTTTTAGGGCATCTTTATTATTCCACTATTTTTATAGATATAATACATACACGTGGAACATATACGGGTTTTTCATCATCAATTCATCATTTTTAAAGATATAATATTTACCCATTCAACATATGCCGAATATTCTTTTTCATCTTCATTTTCAATATTTAAATCATAGAATTGTTTAGTTTTAATATGTGTAGGGGAGTCTTTGTGTTTAGAATCCAAATAATGTCTATGATACCCTTTTTCATTTATTCCATTATTTATGTTTTCATAACCTTTCTTTGTAATTTTTGTTAATATTTTTGTAAATGAGGTATCCATCCAAAAATCACAACAACCTTCATTTTTTTCGGGGTCAACTTTAACAATCCTTGGTTTGACATATATCAATTCACAAAGAATGTTTTGAGATTCTTCTTCATGCCTTTCTTTGAGTAAATTGCAAAATTTCAAATACTCATCACTCGATAATTTTGTTTTAACTTCGTCAACAAGATTTTGAATATCGTGTGAAGATGTCATGTGTAAAGCAAGCTTGTTAGTATTCGTTGTATGTAGTGAATACTTGTTATTGCTTCAAGTATACTCTAGGATATTTATGTCTTAAAGTTAAAAAAAGTACGGGGTATGGGGTAATGGGTTGTTTTAAAAACTATTTCAAAGGAAGAAAAGTATTTTTGTAAAAAAACTTATAGCATTTTGAATTTTTTTTTAGAAATGCCCATTACCGGCAACCCAATACCTTTTATGGCATTAAATCGAGTATAAGATTATAGGGAATGCGATACGCACTTTCTACACATTTAACGCCGTAACCAATATTTGCATTTGAGCTACGCGTCCGTTGTGCGGTTTCAATGTGCTTCCCATAATTCATTTTAGTATCACAATAAGATGTTTTTTTGGAACACATTTTCAACTCAAGGTTTTGTTTATTTGTCCAAATATTTGTGGTTTTACGATAACCAAACCCGTATTTGCAATATGAACACGTATGCTTGTATTGTGTTAATGATTGCATAAAATCTCTATGTTGCAACAAGCCACCGTCCGATGGGTTTTCAATATACCAATAGTTGGGTTGGAGATATTCTATAATGGTCAATGTTCGTTTTACCATCGCATCAGCCAAATTTAGATTTCGGACACCTTTTCTATGTGCTTTTGAATAACTTGTGCACGGTGGGCTTGCCCATATTATATCAAAATGTTTTGGTTTGTAGATTGTGTAATCCCAATCTAGGATGTTAGTTGTAATCGTAGCGTTAAATTTTTTAAGAATGTCAAGAGACACAACTTCACAATCGGAATATTTTGTACATAACGCATTTGATACCGAGCACGTGCCACAAAATAACTCTAAAAGTCTCATACATTATAAGAAAACACATTTTCTTACGTTTTTTTAACTTAAAGAAAATAGTCGTAGATAGTATAAGATGAGCACACCGGAAAAAAGAATGTCGGAAAAAGAATACCGTTTGAAAAACGACTATCCGGAACCATATTTAACAAGAGAAATCCGAGAAAAATTATATGCAATCGACGAAAAAAAACGAGCTCAAATGCGACAATATTATAATAAAACCAAGACTCAACAAAATATGGAAAAAATCATATTAAGAGCTAAAAATAATCCAAATTATTGCCCACAAGAAGATACTTTAGAAAAGTATGATTGGTCACGAGAACAAAAAGCCTTTTTATCGAGGTGTGCGGAGGAACGAAAACTGAAATTTGCCGTACCAAGACCACGACCAATACGAGCTCAAACGACAACTCAAACATCTAATACGACAACTACACAAACCGCCTCCACTACTACACCTTCCAACACACTACCACCGTCGGGTCAAAAAGATGTACTATCAAGAGATGAAATTTTTGAAATTTTAGATTCGGATGAGGGCATTGCCGAAGCTACCAAAAAGCAATGGAAAAATGTTGTCAACAATTTTGTCAAGGTGTTTAGTTTACAAGCAACCAAATGGACGGAGTTGTATACAAAATATACTAATGAAGAAATACTTGAAATGTTAAATACGGCATATAAAAATGAAACGACAAGAATTAAACAAGTTCAATTAACTCCCAAGTTGTATAATACCAAGAACGAGGATTTAATGAAAATTATTGGAATCGAACGTTACAAATTTTTTGATTTACAAGCTAAAATATTACAACGAAGCATACAAGGAAGCAAGATTAATAAAAAAATAAGTGATACCACCGATTATGTCGACGACTTTATTAATGTTTTCAAAAAAGAATTAGAATTAAGAAAGTCAAAACCGAGTTCAATGGACCATTTAATAGCTATGCTTTATAGCATCGGGATGTATTCAAAACAAGATTTGAGTAAAGAGTCCTTAAGCTTTACTCCACGAATAGATTATGACAATGTAAAACTGGTCAAAAGTGATAATCAAATGACCGATGAAAATGCAAACTACTACAATTTTAACAATGGACATATGCGAATTCACGATTTAAAAACGGGTAATAGTTTCAAAATTGATTACATTATAAATCCATTAGTGCAAAAGTATATCAATGATTCGATAAAGGATAAAAACAATCCACGAGAACATCTTCTAGAGACAAACGCAAAACCACCAAGACCATTTACATCATCGGCTTTGGGCAAAAAAATGACCTCAATTCTTGGAATCGGAAATCAAATCTTCCGAAAAATGACCGAAAACATTTATTCAAAAATATTCAAGGTAGATATCGTAAAATTATCGGAAGTCGCAGCCCACGAACCAAACACGGCTTATACTCAATATTTGAATAGTTTAGAATATACCGAAGATGAAAGAGAGGCGGCGCTTAAAAAAATTCAAGCTCAATTAGACAAAAATGCGGCTTAGACACTTTTTTTTTGTAAAAATTCGCTACCTTTTTTTTTCAGAGGGCACTATCAAAATTCTACATTATGGAACGCGCCCACGGGATTCGACCCCATCACCTCCAGGACCGAAGGCTAACGCTGAACCAACTCGACCATAGACTGATGAATGAAGATGATGTTAACAGCAACAATTTAAATCTGTCACAATTATTCACATAATTACAATATCAGATTATTCAATATTTATATAAATATATTATTCTGTGTCACAGTCATAATTTATTTTTATCATCATCGTGCTGACTAGACGAAACTGGAAAATGGTCTAGTCATCATCGTGCTGACTAGACGAAACTGGAAAATGGTCTAGTCATCATCGTGCTGACTAGACGAAACTGGAAAATGGTCTAGTCATCATTGTGCTGACTAGACGAAACTGGAAAATGGTCTAGTCATCATTGTGCTGACTAGACGAAACTGGAAAATGGTCTAGTCATCAACGTGTTGATTGGAAGAAATTATATTTAGCCGTTCGCATATGACCGCATTTTAAATTTCAGCCAGCTGTCACGTCCGTAGCAAAATTTTGAATATTAAGCTTTGATACTTGTACGGAAATTCAAAACACATTGCGGCGCTTTCAAAGTTGCAGGTACATACCCCGTCAGTATGACTTCTTTAGCCAGGAAAGAATCCCGGCAAACACCCGATGTATATGATAAAAGGAATGTAGCAGCTAGAACCGAGTCCCATCAACTAGATGTGCATCTGGAATTCGGCGTTCAGTTCTGAATGCGTAATCGACTGTTCCCCGTTCCCCCCCGTTGCGGAGCGCTCGTGTAACAAAGACGACACGTCACGATCCCCGTTCATGCATCGCCTGAGAGCGTGCTCATAACGATGGTGATGATCCGCGATCCGCGTTCTCGTTTCGCTTTGGATCGTAAACCGTCATCGGAAATCCCGAACGCACTGCACCGTTTCTTCGCGTTCCAGTAATCGATGACATCAGAAATGTCAATGACATCAGATGTCAGCAGAAATGTCACTGGCGCGCCATGGCGCATGGACACAGTATCGTGAGCTCTTGACTTCCCATTTAGTCTTACGTGCGTCTCCGAATTTTGAAAGCACGTGAGCCGAAAACCATACTGCAAACTCTGATTAGATCAGCCTAGATAATTTGATTGTATTGTGTTGCTAGTATAAAATAGTTTCTGATATTTTCGCGTACCGTATATTTTCCGCAGGTGGTTGGTCATAGCGTGGTCGCCGCAAGCAAGATGCGTTTGGTGTTTACGTAACCCACACACCCACGCACTTTGTCGCTTGCCCAAAACTATGATTTACCCCATAATTTTCGTGCGAGATTTTGAGAGTAGATCCTGCCTGCGCACCTATTTTCCTTTCGTAATTCACTTACAGTGTTCGCAGATGAAGTCCATGAGCACGTTTTCGAAAATGGTTGGAAGCAGTTGGTCACACACGGAATGAGCGGACATCATTCCCGCCAGGTGCGCTCACAACCTTTTAGTAAGATCGGAAAGCTGGATCAACCTGCGCACCTTGAATCATAGTGATATCTTGAAGGGCAGGTGAGTTGGTATAGGGACGCGCGACATTTGATGTGGGGCTAGGAGCTCCCACGTTACGTGATGATTAAGTGATTTTTAAGTACTTGTTTTGTGTGCGTTATCTGCCTTTAGGCTAGCTAGTTGGAAAAATGTGCTTTCAAATTGAATTCTTCGATAGAATTTTACAAGTGTGTGTGCCTGTTTGCTTGTTTTTACTGGATCGTGAAAAACTGGGCCTTTTTAGCTTCTAAAAAGGCCCAGTCTAGGTTCCAAGTGTCGCAACTCAAAATTGCATGACAACCGCCCCATGGCTCTTGGCGAGGAGGCGGGATATAAATATCCGACGCACCGATCCCAGTTACCACCCCAATTGCTTTTGGGCTCTGGTGGTGTGGAAACACTGGGAATCTAAGGTATGTCTCCATGCTTTCCGTAGCATGTCTTTTGCAGTCATTGCTACTACAGTTAGTAGCAGTGCAACTTGTAGCGCGATTTGCACTTGCATAAATTGCGAGTATCGTGATATAGGTGCTTGTAGTTTTTAAGGTCCGACGATGCGAACTTTGTTTTAGATAGACAGTTCGCTCAAATGAGGCTGGGAGTGCGTTAGCCTTCGGCACGCCCTGGGGTGAAACCCAACCCAGCCAATTTAAGGTACGCTCTTGTCCTTGTTTGAGCTTTTTATTGCATCGCACTTGGTTTAGTCTTTCTTTTAATTAAGAGAGTCGGGTGTGTGTCGGGATAGTGACGGCAGGGAGCTTTTCACTTGTTCAACGACTCGATGAGGGATGGCCTTGCATAGTCAACACAGGTATATGCCTCGTATACCTGATATATTACTTAAATGATATATCGTGCCAGGTAACCATTGCGATTGAACTGCTGTGCCTAGGACAGCAACATCGCTCCTTGCCTTCACTGTAGGTAGAACCTAGAGTTCCTCAGTCTAAATATGCGATTTAGTGGGGAGGACACTGTTATTGTGCAATCCTTTGTGCCTTGAACCAGCTCGCAGCTCGCGGTGGAACCATTGCGATTGAACTGCTGGGTAATAGTTAGGCGAACTGGGCCGGATTCCCTTTAGGTAATCCTTCCCCACTTAGAGTGGTGGTTTATTTTTTATTTTCTTTATTTTCTTTTTATCAAACTGTTTTGTTTTAATGTATAGACTTATTTTAGCTATTGACTTTTAGTATTCTATAACGAATATCAACTGTAAGCTCGGTTTTCACATAAGCTGTTTGCATATCTTATTTGGTCGGTGCAAATCCTGCAACCCTATGAGAAATATTTTATTTAGCATAGGTATCAAAATATTACACCTCCTTTGTGGCGTTGCAAAAACGAACTCCCTTGGCCACACATTGGTGATTGCGCCATTGAAGGAACCATTGTGGTCACGCTTTCTACTCTTGGAGAAGAAGGCGCCTGCACCCTTGGTCTGCGGGTTTGTTTGGAGCGCCCTTGATCCGCGAGCAACAAGGTATTGGCCTTGTTGTGATGTATGGCATCTTGGGTTTGAGTAGGTCTGACACTCTTGTGTCTGTGACCACTTGTCTCCCGTTGCGCCACAAAGAGGTGTAATATTTTGATGCAAAAGTAATTTTCCACATATGTGCTCCCGTGTTTTAGATCTTTTAGGATATGTGTGATTACTATAAAAGTATGGTATGGTACTGCGCACTTTCTGGTCTTACATAAGATCAAGATAAGCATGTTATTTTTCACTATGTTCTTTGAGGTTTTGGAACCAAGCCATTCTCACACAGCATGGGGTGTTGGGTATGGTAAGGCAGAAACTTCAAAGGAGCGGGACTGTGAAGAACGAACGTGCATTAAGGTAATTGTATTCGCTCTCATAACCTCACAACCCACACTCCGGACCACTCACTAAAAATTCATTACTCACTCTATTACGCATTCACTCAACTCAACTCAGCTCAGCTTATCTTAGCTCAGCACTTAGCGCCAAACTCAACGCCAAAGTTGAGCTTAGCTTTTGAGCTCATATCAGCTAAGCGTGTCAGTTTCGCTCACGTCAGCGTGTCAGCTAAGCTCAACTCAACTCAACTCAACTCAACTCACCTCAACTCTATGAGTGAAAACAACTCAGCTCAGCTTATCTTAGCTCAGCACTTAGCGCCAAACTCAACGCCTGAGTTGAGCTTAGC
The DNA here is from genome assembly GCA_001247695.2 of Cymbomonas tetramitiformis. Taxonomy (NCBI): domain Eukaryota; kingdom Viridiplantae; phylum Chlorophyta; class Pyramimonadophyceae; order Pyramimonadales; family Pyramimonadaceae; genus Cymbomonas; species Cymbomonas tetramitiformis. The sequence goes on along the minus strand of LGRX02027868.1, from coordinate 25,259 downwards.
TTTTGAGCTCATATCAGCTAAGCGTGTCAGTTTCGCTCACGTCAGCGTGTCAGCTAAGCTCAACTCAGCTCAACTCAACTCAACTCAACTCACCTCAACTCTATGAGTGAAAACAACTCAGCTCAGCTTATCTTAGCTCAGCACTTAGCGCCAAACTCAACGCCTGAGTTGAGCTTAGCTTTTGAGCTTAGCTTAGCTTAGCTTTTGAAAAAAAAACACACATATCCTATCACAGGCATAACAGTGGTATAGAGATACACATATATCCTACCACAGGCATAGCACACGCACAGAGAGGTACACGCGTATCCTAGCATAGGAATAACACAACAGGCACACACATATACACACATATTCCAGTCTATGTTGTATTATCCCGTACCTGTAACTGTGTGTCAGCTCAACTCGGTTTGTCAGCTCCGCTTAGTTTAGCTTGTTAGCTTATATCAGCTCAGCGTGTCAGCTTTGCTCCTGTCAGCGTGTCAACTAAGCTCAACTTAGCTCAACTTAGCTCAACTTAGCTCAACTCGACTAAGCTCTGCTCAACTCGACTCAGCTTTGCCCAACTTTGCTGTTTGCTTTGCTTTGCTTCTCAGTTGAGCTCAGCATGTCAGCTTATGTGTGTTGAGCTTTACCACGATTCGTTCCTCAGGATGGCCACTCAAAACATGGACGTGCGCTACTCGGAGACCAACAAGCAAGCATCACCTTCCCAAAAAGAAAAAAATGCGGATAATAAGACAAAAAAATCAGCACGAGCAATAGAAGAAAAGGGAAAGAAAACTCTAGAAGCCAGATGGCCAGTGGCCCAAGCTTGAAAGACTAGGCCGTCGAGTATGAAATAAATGAGAACTCGTGCACGAAGTCACAAGCTGTGGTAAGTACTTATTTACCCTTTGTTGTTTTTTGCGCATAAGTTCTTTTCAACTGCTACTCACTGTGGCACTATCGCATGTGCAGACAGAGGTGCCAAACACCTTCAGCAAGGAGTATTCAAGAATGTTTACCCAAGTTAAAAGATGGAATACGACACAATCGCGTGTGAAGCTTGCGCAACCAACCAAGTGGCTTGCAACTTAGACAAAAATACCCCAACACCAAAACGCTATAGGAGTGGGAAGTATAGATGAGAAAGAAGAAGAGTATAATAGCCAGTGATACCATCTTAGTGGAGACCGTATGAACATATGCAAATGAAGTAGCTTGTGTACTCAAAGGTGTATCTATTTATGTGGATTTGTTGATTTTTTTCTTTTTGAATTTGCCTCCTGCTTTCTAGCCTTGTGAAAGTCTACCTTTTTTTTAATGTGCGGTTCATGGTACTTGCCTTGAATGCTTGAATCGACCCTTGGACTTATCATGAGTGTCCCCCCATCGATTCAGGATCGTTCCAGTACTTGGAGCGTTCCAGGATCGTTCCCGTACCTGGAGCGTTCCAGGATCGTTCCCGTACCTGGAGCGTTCCAAGATCGTTCCCGTACCCGGGGCGTTCCAGGATCGATCCCGTAAGAAACTTCCCTCCCGGGATCGATCCCGTTCCGGATCACGAAAAGAACGATCCCGGATCGCCTCGCCATTTTCCAGATGTGTACAAAGCTAAAGTCCAAGACGCGCATGTCCTGCCCAAAGCTGAAGGCACTGGTGTCGTAGGGTCTCATGAAGCCTACATAAAAGGTTTTGATGAAGTAGAGTGGTCAATTTGTCTCGTGTGTAAGTATCAGGGTCAACAAAAAATGTTTCAGCATGCGACACCGACTCCGCATGAGATAGCGACTTTCCTCACGTTAGCAAAAAACACCGCAGCCGTTAACGCGTTTTTGGTAGAGGCTAGAGCCACTTCTTTGCTAGGAGACGTAGCGATCCGAAACGAAGAAGAAAAAGCCCGGATCGCTCGTGAAACCCCTTCGGCACTGGCTGCCAAGCATAGCGAAGCCGAGCTTGTCGCGGCACTGGCTGCTTTGAGAGCCGGTGGTGCGGTACCGGTTCCAGATCCTACTTCCAACGGTGCTGGAAGCTTTTTTAACTTGCTCGCGTAAGCTAAAGGTAAGTTTCTACTTGCATGTTTGTTTCTTTAAAGTCTTAGTCTTTGCTATTTTCTTCTGTTTAACTTTTGATCTTTGCTATTTTCTTCTGTGTGTCTCGCAGCCGGAACATGCCACCCAAAGGGAAGAAACGCGCTGTCGACAACGCGGACACTCCGCAGAAGCCTTCGGATCCTGACTGGCTACCGTGGATCTTAGATATCGAGAAAAAGCAGGCCGCGTTTGAACACTACAAGACATGTGATCACGGTACCGATCACATGTCCGTGAAGAGCGTTCAGCAGTTTGTCCATGAAGTTCCGTGGGTGTCGGAGTGGTTTCTGTGGAAACGGCTGGCTGACGTCTACTCTTTTTTTATGGCTTGGATCTACTGGATATGCTGCCGTGTTGACAAACATGAAGACTTGTTGAGCGAGCATGAGCTCGCGATCACCGAGATCAAGAAAAAACTTGCCACCGGTCCTAGCCAGTCAGTCAGTCGTGAAAGCCGTCAAGCTCCCGACACGACATGTGCTATTCCGGAGCACGACAAGCAACAACTTTATTCCCGAGCTCGTTCCGATCACAACTTGTACTTGCTTCGTGAAAAAGATATCACCGTCGATCACTGTGAAGCTTTACTTGTTATGCAACAACTTTTGAAGGACGGCTATGTGAAATATGACGGAGGTGCTATTCATGTGTGCATAGATCCTTCGAGCCAAGGGGTCACAAGCCCGGCTGCCGTGCATGTTGCTAGAAAGGCTGCAAAAAAGTCTTAAACAAACTATTTTTTATGTTACTTTATTTATTATTCTCGATCTGCAACTTGTTTCATACTTGCTTTGTTTATTATGCTTGCTTGGTTATGGTGGTTCCTTGTTAGACTTGCATGGCTAGTCAGTTTTCCATGTTTATTGCACCTAAAAGTAAACAGTTTTAATATCATTTTCAGTAGCAACTGTAAAATTTTCTTGGTTCTCATATTATTCTGCCTTGTTGGTTTCTTGTTTATTGCATAACTTAGAAGTGATTTGTTTTTTTAAATACAATTTTCATTATTATCTACATATTTGTTTTCATATTAATTTGCCTTGCGTATTTCAGCCCTTGGTACTTCTTGATATTATTGTCAGTAAAAACTGTGAACTTACTTTCACTTTTGATATGCATTATAAAACCGACTGCTGATTATTATTTCTTTAAGTTCTACAAAATGAAGGTGAATAACGGTAAATGAGCAAAACAAAATCATAACTTTTAAAACACTTATCCTTTCCGGATTAAACTTCGGGTATATATTGTCCTTTAATATACGAACATTTTGACATATCGTATGCAATATTTGGAGCAATATAACTTCCAAACTGAATATCATTTCTTTTGTCTTTAAAATGACCGAAAATAATAGGGTATATTCATCGGTTCATAACTTTTGAAATACTTGACCGTTTTGGCTGAAAAAAAAAGGGGTAAGAGCTTTTTAATAGACGAACATTTTGACATATCGTATGCAATATTTGGAGCAATATAACATCCAAACTGAATATCATTTCTTTTGTCTTTAAAATAACCGAAAATAATAGGGTATATTCATCGGTTCATAACTTTTGAAATACTTGACCGTTTTGGCTGAAAAAAAAGGGGTAAGAGCTTTTTAATAGACGAACATTTTGACATATCGTATGCAATATTTGGAGCAATATAACTTCCAAACTGAATATCATTTCTTTTGTCTTTAAAATAACCGAAAATAATAGGGTATATTCATCGGTTCATAACTTTTGAAATACTTAGCCTTTCCGGATGAAACTTCGGGTACATATTGTCCTTTGATAGACGAACATTTTGACATATCGTATGCAATATTTGGAGCAATATAACTTCCAAACTGAATATCATTTCTTTTGTCTTTAAAATAACCGAAAATAATAGGGTATATTCATCGGTTCATAACTTTTGAAATACTTAGCCTTTCCGGATGAAACTTCGGGTACATATTGTCCTTTGATAGACGAACATTTTGACATATCGTATGCAATATTTGGAGCAATATAACTTCCAAACTGAATATCATTTCTTTTGTCTTTAAAATGACCGAAAATAATTTGGTATATTCATCGGTTCATAACTTTTGGAACACTTAGCCTTTCCGGATGAAACTTCGGGTACATATTGTCCTTTGATAGACGAACATTTTGACATATCGTATGCAATATTTGGAGCAATATAACTTCCAAACTGAATATCATTTCTTTTGTCTTTAAAATAACCGAAAATAATAGGGTATATTCATCGGTTCATAACTTTTGAAATACTTAGCCTTTCCGGATGAAACTTCGGGTACATATTGTCCTTTGATAGACGAACATTTTGACATATCGTATGCAATATTTGGAGCAATATAACTTCCAAACTGAATATCATTTCTTTTGTCTTTAAAATAACCGAAAATAATAGGGTATATTCATCGGTTCATAACTTTCGAAACACTTAGCCTTTCCGGATGAAACTTCGGGTACATATAAGTCGTTGTCTTAAAGTTAAAAAAATATGTGAGAGAATATGAGAGAATGTGAGAGAATGTGAGAGAATAACATAAATTAACATTTATTTATTTAAATAAAAGGTAATGAGTACGTGGTAATGGGTTGTTTTAAAAAGTATTTCAAAGGAAGAAAAGTATTTTTGTAGAATAAATTTTATGAAATAGAAAATGTTTTTAAAAATGCCCGTTACCCTACTACCCGGTACCCTATTCGTTTATTCTTAAATACGCATTTTTACCGAGATGACCGAGACGATGCTATTTCCGCGATTTAACCTGCTGAAATTTTGGGGGGTCAACGTAGGGGACCCCCCGCATCGTCGATTAAATCGGCAAATTTTGATATGAGGGAATATGAGGGAATATGAGAGATTAACATAAAATTACTTATCTTTATATATATATTTATTTATATAAAAAGTAAGGGGTAGTAGGGTAATGGGTTGTTTAGAAAAGTATTTCAAAGGAAGAAAAGTATTTTTGTAAAAAAACTTATAGCATTTTAAAATTCTTTTTAGAAATGCCCATTACCCTACTACCCGGTACCCTATTTTATTAAATACGCATTTGAACTAAATTACGATTTCTGACGTAATTCTCACGTAATTTCTCGAACCTAAACCCTAAACCCAGAACCTAAACCCTAAACCCAGAACCTAAACCCTAAACCTACTGAAATTGGGGGGGGTCGACGAAAGGGACCCCCGCCGGCGATGAAATCGGCAAAATTTAATTTTTGTGACCCCTAGACACCCCCACAGACCCCCCGATGACAGGGCTGTCATAATTTCAAATCGGATAGCCAAAGTTAGTCAATGATAGCCAATGATAGCCAAACTATAGAGTACTGTAGAGACTTGAGGCCCGTCGTTAGTCCTGGTTTGGGAATTTCGACGACATGTCGGTCTGTCGCGTTTTTGATCACGGCGATTTGATTGGTTGAAAAATTCTGAAAAGCGACATGCCGACATGCGACAGGGTCGACATGATCTTTTTGGGGTCGACACTATCTCTGCATGTCTTCGAAAACGAAAGATCATGTCGGCCCCAAAAAGATCATGTCGACCCATTTTGTCTCCTTTTTGTCGTCCTATGTCGCGTTAATTTAAAATCTATCGTTAGATCAAAACTTTTTAAGGGCGCACAGGCATTTAATGTCGCGCATGTCGGGCATGTCGGTTTTCGGGTTCCACGTCGGCAAAAAGACATGACCACGTAGGCAACGCGACAAGCGACTTGACCGAGTTTACACTGTGAAAACCTAGTGCAGCAGGGTAGATTAGTGAGGAGATTAACAATTAATCGCGATATATTAGATGGAAATAATTTTTACTAGAAGGTATTATGAACGTTAGGAAGCATCCCCGCACAGATTCGGTGACTGGAAGCAGATTCCAGATTCTCCGCTTCGTGTGGCGGAAGCGGGAAACCGCATCCGCAAAACGGCATTCCCTTCGGTATCCTACCGAAGGGAAGGGTGAGAAATACTAACAACAACATCTGAAATATATTTCACGTTGTTGTATGTGCGCATCTGTGTTTCATTTGGTCATTTGATTCACACGCTTCGAGCCCCGCGGCGGAAACGTGGACGCGGTTGACATTCGCGTTTCCGCTAAAGGTGACAGTGCACTGTCAGATGCTCAGGATTAGTTTCCTATGCTCATATGATATGCGTGATATGCTCATGCTGTGCAATATGAGTCCCTGCTGGGCGTGAGTCGAGATGGCTGGCTCGAATCACGTCCATTACCCCCCCTCACAAGAACCGTCCAGCATGCTAAATGCTGGACGGATCTTGCTCGCGCAAAAAATATGTTGTTCCTAACACTTATGAGAACTCATATGCATAGTTATGCTGTGTTTGGTATACGTTAGTATACCGAACACAACAGCCGCTGGATAGCGACTTACGGGGTACGGTCAACTTTCTCACTGTATTCACGTTTAAGCTTGCATGCAATTGTTTTTCCCGTTGCCACGACGCCACGTCGGACGCCACGTAGACGGTGAATGTCGGTCGCGATGTCGGTTTTCCCCAAAAATTTCATCGTTAGTCCTGGTCACGCGACAGCGACATCCGACACGACACGACGACATGCCGACATCGCGACAAAGTTCCCAAACCAGGACTAACGACGGGCCTGAGACTGAAGGCCTACTGCTATGCTACTCGCTACTGTATCTACTGTAAATACAGTATGTAGCGCTACAGGCTACCATACCATACGCATAGCGTGTATGTAGCTGTAGGCTAGAAAGAACTACTGTAGAACCGCGCCCCAAAAATACCTACGCAAGATTTCACAGGAAACCCTTTTTATTACTTGCTTGGCCTCGTGGGTTCTTCTGGATCACCTGTCGTATATGCTATATTATAGTCACCGCATTCCCGATTTCTACAGTTTTCAGGAGCTTAGAAGAGAACAACCACGCGCGGTAGAATTTTACCACCAGTATTTTAGTAGCTTCACACAAATATGTCAAGTTGACCGATGCCTAACTCCACGTTCTTTCTGTTAGACTTGTTCTCCACCCAATATTTCACGCATCACTGCACACAAAGACAATTTCGCACCGTGTCGTTTTGAGCAGTGTGTTTTCCACACGAACTATCATAAATCTTCTGAACTTGGCTGGAATGCATTCTGGAAAGAATTTTGTTTGTGGCCATTCAGAGTTCTGAAAGTAAGTACAACGTAACTGACCGACAGCGTCAACTGTTTCCTTTAACACGCCTATCCTAGACACATAAACACACCAACATGCCTCCCAAAAAGGAAAAGGCGCCAGAGAAGAAGCCGGTCGAAGAGCCCGAGCCGGTAATCTTCATTTAAGTGAACTTCCCACGCTGTGTATTTATAGAACGCGTCTTCGCAGTCCTCTTCTGTGGGTCGAATGCCCGTACTTCGTGTTGCGACAGCTAACGACTCGCTTCTCATTACTCCTTGTTGAGCGGGAAGCCCATAATTTCACTTTGTTGCCGTTGGCGCCAAGTTGTGTGAAGGAAAAGAGCATCTCTCGGTCTTTCCTCCCGCGCTCCGAGATGCGCATCGGCAATCGGGAGCCACAGGGTTTAATTATCTCTCGTAAATTTCTAACGACCCAAGATCAGACCGACGCGCCGTGCTGCTCATTCGATGTCCGTTTGCTCGTGCTTGCTACTGTGAATACTGCAAGGGTGTAACGAGCGTCTATTGCGCTGCAGGATGAGGAGGAGAAGGAAATGATGGAGCGCGAGCTGGTGATAGGTCACCTGAAGAATAAGCTCGGAAAATAGTATGTGCCAACTCACTGGCACACCCCTCTCTCTACAAGCCAGTACCTGCAGGCTCCACATCCCCACCGCCTCGAGACCTGCTTCAAAAACGCCGTTTTTATATCGACGCCCGCCTCGGACAGATGATAGAAATTCTCCCCCTTCTGCAACCGGCATGCTGCGGCAATCACAGCTGTACTCACCTCTTACCCTGCAGCAACTTGCATGCGCATTCCATCAGCCGCTTTTAAATCTGCAACATTCCTGCATCCGCAGTTCCCACGAGCGGGGCCAAATCACGTAGGCCACTCCATCTTCAGCTCCAGCGCCGCACCTGTCTCTTTCTTATAAATGTCTTAGCGTGTGAGGCCGAAGCCTGCCGGTCGAGCACGTGGCTGCCGACAGCGCAGCTTCGCAGGCGCGGGGCTTCTGTGCACGCTGTGCACCTGATATCAACGCCCCAGCGTCCTATGCAACACTGACCGGATGCGTGGCCACGCGGGGCGGGAAAGCCGGTGGCTGAAGTCTGTTCCCTCCGTGCTCCAGCTTATAAAGTTGTTGACGTTAGCTCCATCTCTTATGTTGAGGGTGTCGGTGTTCGTCGACACTTTTCGGACCCTCGAGGATATCATCCTGTGAGTAGTTTAGTCCCTTCTAAGAACGGCTGCGGCGGCAAGTTCTGACGTCGCCGCTTTGATTGCTCGCAGCCTAGACAATAATGACCACCTCACTGGCGAGAACACCAGGCTGGCAGATGAGCTCGAAACACAGAAGATTAACCTCAAGGTGATGCCTGCCTCCACAGCCACCTGTCCTTTAGCCAGCGTATGGCGCGCAGTTCTATCGAGCGAGCCGGAATCGCTCGTGCAAGTTGCACGATATGTAGCGTTCTTGCCGGGGGGAACTTTCTTGGCGAAGTTTAGCCTCGAGCTTTTACGCTGGAACGCCCCAGGCTCAAACACTGCTTGTGCGCGGCCACTTGGCGGGACCCTAAAGGAAACCTCACAGTGCACCGCAAATTGGCGAGCAGTGGCGAGCAATAATACTGCTTAAAGTTGGAATGAATGTGCCCGTTACAGGATATTAGCGAGTTCCTCACGAACGAGCTCAAAGCCAAGGAGCTGTCTCACTCCGGTATGGTCCCATCGCACGGTAAAGCGGACTCAGTCAGGCGGTGCTGCTGGTCTACTCGGTAACGAGCTGAAGCGCGCTCGATGAGTGAGGCCTCTGGCTGAAGCGCGCTCGATGAGTGAGGCCTCTGGCTGAAGCGCGCTCGACGAGTGAGGCCTCTGGCTGAAGCGCGCTCGACGAGTGAGGCCTCTGGCTGAAGCGCGCTCGATGAGTGAGGCCTCTGGCTGAAGCGCGCTCGATGAGTGAGGCCTCTGGCTGAAGCGCGCTCGACGAGTGAGGCCTCTGGCTGAAGGGTTCTGGTTGAAAGTCGTCTCGCTCTTCCCCCAACGCATATAGACATATTTATATGGCAAACGGATATTTGCATACCCGAAGCAGCGGGCGACTGCAAGAAAATCTTCTTCGCTCTGTGGTAGCCGCACCCGTGAGTCTTGGACAATGACTAGCACACCAACTAGCAAGCACGCACCCCGTGGGAGAAAGCTTTCGTCACGTCGGCTGTGCACGCACACAATCTAGGTGACGGCTCCTGTCGCGCTCTAGTACCGAGACGTGAATGTCTGCATTGTGTTTGGGACAGCCTTGGAGCAGAGAGTAATTCAGCTGGAGGAAGAGCTATTGGCGGCTAACGCCGGCTTCGTGGAGCAAGTGGATAAGTTGAAAGCGAACTTCGAGGTGCAGGCTTGCGCCCCCTCCCCCTCTTCCTCGTCGAACTGTGCCAGCTTCTTTTTGCAGGAAGAGCCTATTTATGATTTTATAGTGAATCTTGCGACAGGTTCACCTTAGACCCGGGCTAGCGATACAGCCCGAGAGCGTAGGAGGTACCCTTGTGGAGGAGAGGGGCGGGCACAGCGAACTGATCTTGTTATCTGTTCTTTTTGTATAATATTTGTGGGTTTGTAAAAGATCATCCTCAAAATGCCTTATGCTCATTTCTTACAGATCCCGGCGTGCTGGCCCCTGCTTGCATATCACTGTCGAAGGCGGAAGCCTCACCACCCGTCCGTATGCTTCACTTGAGATCTGGATTGACGACCGACAAGCTCCGTAACCGCTCTGAAACTGCTCTGCGCTGGTATGCGGCAGGCGAGCGAAGAGGCGCTGAAAGAGCAAATCAGCCAGCAGCAGTCAAAGCTAAACGAATTGAAAGAGTTTCAGGAAAAGAAATTGGCGTTGGAGCAAGAGCTCGCGGAAATTAAGGCTTTGTTGGATAAGGAGAGGAGGGAACATGATGAAAAGATCAGGTGAACGAACTTTACTGATTCTCCAGGAGGATTCCGACATCAGTGCGACGCGCCCTTGCACGGCCCGCTCTCTTACGCGTGCTGCGTGTGCTGATGCGAGTGGGGATGGCCGTGGTCGGACAGCGATCTCGAGCGCAAGGCGGTCCAGGAGAAGGACCGTCTCAAAAAAGAAATGGCACAAAAAATCAAAGAAACTAAGGCGAACATGATGAAACTGACTGATAATCAGCTTGAAACCACCACCAAGCGAACTATCATGGAAAACGAGCAGGTTCGCCGACCCTGCCTCACTGATGCTTTGACGAAGCTCCCTCCTTTTTTCTATGCGCGGTACGCTTTTCACGCCGGTCTGGCCACACTTCTGCACCGCAGGCCTAGCCTGCCGTTATCGTTACCCCTGCAGTGTCATCACTCATGGATGGATGGAAGCTGAAGGCAGCGTGAGGAGACTCAGACGGATTGGGGGGTGGGCGAGAGGGTGCCCTATGTGGCCATCTGTCTACCTTCGGATGTAGGGTGTACACTTGTGTGCTCTGCTGGTGGTGGTTGCCGGAGCTTTGCTTAAAAGTGGGGTTTTAGGTCAGACTGGGACTGGACTGCTGTTGGCAGATGTCAAGCGAGCTGGCGTACCAGTCGCGTCAGACGGAGAAGCTGCTGCAGAAGAACGAGAAGCTGCTGAACGAGAACGCCGCGATGAAGCGTAGCATCGAGCTGTGCAAGCAGACTGAGGGCGAGCTGGCGAAGCGCAACCACGTTTACCAGAAGACAATCAAAACGCTGCTAGCGAAGCTGAAGCAGCAGGACGCTGCGAAGCGCGAGGAGGAAGAGGAGCTCAGCCGCCAGGTGGACTACAGCCAGGATCTGCATGAGAAGATGAAGCAGCTCGAGGAGGAGCTTGGGCAAAAACAGGACGACTTTGATGGTCTCAATCGTGAGCACGAGCGCCGCCGCCAGGAGGTGGAAATGTTCCAGACCCAGCAGGACGAGACTGCCAAATTCCTTATTGCTTGCCTACAGGTAATGCCGTACACCTGCTCGCCCAAGCTGCCCTGGTACACCCCCTTGTCTGCTGCGAATGCGGCCATGTTGGTATGCATTCTTGAGGTCTCCATTATTTTCTGGTGGAACGACCCGGGGTCCTGTACACCTTCCGATGTGCAGCTTATGCTTAGACGGATGTGTGTGGCTGGGTGGGTTTGCTGACTGACAGGATGTCAAGCAACAAATCATCACGGTGGTGCGCGAGCAGAGGGATGAGGAAGCCGAACCCGAGATTACAGTCATGCCGGGTACAATTTCCCCTCCTTATTCCGCCTCCCTTCTGAATATCTCAATTGACACGGTTCACCTTCAACCGGTGGACAGTTGGTGAGCTGGAAGCTGAACGGGGTGCGGGAGCCTGGTTTGTCGGCGCAGGGCGTCTAGATGAGCTGAGCCTGGAGCAGCGTGAGCGAGCGCTGAGCTACCTGCTGGAAAAGCTGCATGCCTTTCAGTCTTCCAAGCAGCAGCGTCTGCTCGGTCTCGGGCGTGGCATGGAAACGGGCCTGGTGCGTCACCGCAGGCCTCTCACATCCTGTCTTCCAGTCTTTGGCCATTTTGGAGAGGGCGCTATGGGTATGAACCCTTGTTCACTTTGCCGCTAGCATCTCAGCGAAATGGAAAGTGCCAAGCTCCGCTCCCTGGAGGTGCTGAGAGGGGAGGACGAAGAGGCAGACGTCAGTGCAGACTAAGAGGTAGACGTCAGGGTTGGCTGAGATAAGAACACGCAGGATGGTGGTGTTGATGTGTGATCGAGTCTGCTGGGAGCAAGATCCGCTTCGGGCGCGACCTTTTTCTCTACCAGTGGAACTTCGATGACAAAAGTATTTCTCCTTGCATCATCAGTGCTAAGGTCTCTCCATCCGTGCAGGTTCTCCCGCCAATCGCCTCTTCGAAGGCGGATGCTTATTACGGTGGTGGTGGAGGCGCCATGTCCACCGACTTTTTCAATGCCAGCTCCTTCAATTATCCTTTCATTCAGGTATTGCTTTTTTTGGCATGTCTATTAGAAAACCCAGGGCTCAGGCGTCGTGCATTCGAGGCCTTCTCTGGAGCTCTTGCCGAGGCACTGCGATGTTGCTGGTAGATGGCCGGCCTGCTTCTGCGGCAATCAATGCGATAACTGGTGAGGAAGAAGTTGTTCTTGGAGATAAAGAGTGGGGGGTGCTGTGGGAACTGGCGGCCAGGGAGCCCAGGGCTTGGGCAAAGGGGACAAGAGTGTGGTATCGGTTGCAGTGCAAACAAATCAGCCAGATTTCATTGGTAACATGTGGCAGGACATGGGCAAGGAGCCTGTGTACCAACAGCCAGAGGCCGCCACTATCGGAGCTGCCCGAGCCGAAGTAGCCACTGAAGTCCGAGGTTGGGGAACGCGTTCCAATACCATGCCTCTCAACAATAAGGGCACTGCTACCTTCCTGAAGCAGGAGCGGCCATACGGCAGAATAAGATGAGCTCAATCCAATCAGCACAAACAAGTTAAGTGCTGGGATATGAGTTCTCTGACCAGACTCTCTGTTTTCGTGGTGCGCCTGTCATCCTCAGCGGTCGCAGAGATGAAGGGCGGCGGTCGCTTTGTGCAAGTTTGCAGCACTGCAGAAATGCATTTCGCTACCTTATGGATGTCATAATTTGCGCGAACCTCCGAAATCCTCACTCAGATGAGCTCGTGTGCACCATGGTATTAGGAGAATGCTTTATGATATCCTTCATGCACTATGTTGTGTTTTTGCTAGGTGATCTGCATTGCTTTGTAGCTTTGAATGTGGATGGCGTAAGAATATTTTTCATCACTACTGCATGGAGTAGGCACTGCATACATAACTTTCGGTGGTAGTCTTAAAATGGCGAGTACTTGTAGAGACCCGATGAACCGGTGAGGTGAGCATGTGGGGCACATCCTCGGTGATTTACAATTCAATGGCCAATCAACAATGATTACCGTTATCAATGAAATGGCCAGTGGTGTTCCCCCCCATAAGACGATTTAATTTCGCGAAGGCAAGGGATTCGTTGTTCCTCAAATCCCCGTCTTCGTTGTCAGTGTCCTGCCGGTAATCGTCGTCCACCTGAAGCTATAATGTGAGTTCCTCGAACTCCTCGGCTTCGACGACGGCACGGAGAGGTCGAACTCAGTGTCGTCCTCGTAATTCGGTAGCTCCTTAGGTTGCATAACATAAACATCGCATATACCGTACCGGTTAGCGTTAATGTAAGTGCGTTTGACATGAGGCTTTCAAGGAGATGTGCAGCTCTGTGGTTCGTTCCAGAATTCACTTCAATTGATATTTTTATTGTTGTAAGAATAAAAGTAGACACGCATTTTTTCAAAAACATGCATCTATAATGTCGTCAAGAAGTGATTTATAGAAGAGCTAGATATATCATAAAAAAACACCGAAAACTTGTTGTGGGACATATACGTTATATACAATTATGCTGCCTTCTACAGATTTGATGCAATAGGCCAGCACCAAGCACTAAAACCATCAGTGTGCATGGCAACGTTGGGTGTTATGTATCGCGCCCCGTTGGATTTATTTTTAGGGTTAGGGTTTAGGTCCGACAGTACTTGAATTAACCTTACTCCGCGGAAACACCGCCGACTTCGTGGGTGCTTGAAAAATAGCTCATAAGCTTTTTGCACATCGGCGACGCTTTCATAACCTTCCATACGCATCTAAGAACAATTATGCGAAGGGCCAGTCCGAGCTTCCGAGGATTGATAACGGGGGGAGGGCCACAGCAGGTTGTGACTTTCTAGGGGGGTTTCGTACCCCCGGGGCAAAATCCAAGTCCTAGGGGGGGGGTTGGCGAATCTAGGGCGAGAATCTGGGCAGTCAGCGAATATATTATATAACCGTGGGACCAGCCCTGGTATATGCTGAGAAATGGGGAGTTCCGTGCACAGCAAATTCGGAAATTTTGATACCGAAAATGTGCAAGTAAATTAACGACATTGTAAATATCGTGCACTGTATTGTGCTGATGTGAAAACAAAACGGATAAATCCCAACCAAAAGTGGTAAACATATTGCTTTTGATGTTGTAGAAGTGTATGCAAGGTGTAGGTTGTGCAGGTGGCTCAAATTTGAAAATAGAAGCAGGCATCCGAATCAGCGCCTGGAACCCTAACCCTGCTCGTAAATCTGGCATGGAAATAGCGGTTTCAGGCGGTGGAGTAGGGGAGGTCAATTTATTAGAGCTTATCTGCAGATCATTATTAATGCTTTGTTAAGTTATCAGACTTCCGTTCTAAGTTATCAGACTGCCATGTAAGGTTATCCAACTTTCGCGTTAAGTTACCGAACTGCTGTGTTGAGTTATCAGGTTGTCGTGTTAAGTTAACAGACCGTTTTGTAAAGTTGGCGCACTGTCGTGTTCAGTTAACAGACATGTGTGTTAAGGTGACATATTGCTGTCTTAAGTTATCAGACTGCCGTGTTCGGTTTAAAGACTGTTGTCTTAAGTTATCAGACCTGTGTGTTAAGATGCCAGACTGTTTTGTCAGGTAAACATACTGACATATTATGTTATCAGACGAGCGAGTTAAGTTATCAGACTGTCTTATTAGGTTTACATATGTGTGTTGGGTTTACAGACTGCTGTATTAAGTTGGCTAACTGCCCACAGGTATTGACACAAATTACAGCACAGTTGGCTAGTTCAAGAGAGCAAGCCGGACTAAGCGGTGCCTTGGAATTTGCAAGTATGGCAGTAAACAGGCCGAGTGCCGCACAAATAATTTGAAGGTGCGACAAATTTATCAGCCTGGGTTGAAAACACCTAAAGGGGAGACACGGTAAGGGATTTGAGGGTTGTGACAGCTTTAAAAAAGTGTGTAGACAGCTTCACCATATCAGAGAGAGGTCAGAGTCTTTCACTTGTAAAAATAATGGGGCTAAAAAACCAAGATCCAGACAAAGTGAGGCCGATTTAAGTTCAATCAACCACTGTGGAACACTGTGGGACTTCGGTTGCATGCATATGTTAGATTTCAAGACCGGGAGAGGCAAGATTTGAGTGACAATAAAGGTGGTGCCAAACTGCAATCTTAGGTTCATCCAGCTCAGAGAGGTGGTACAGCTTGTGATGACACACATGCATTTCAAGATGGAAGCAAGTTCAAAAGGTTTGATGAGGTGACTTAGCGGTGTTGTGAGAGATGCAAGATTGACAAGATGCAGACAAGGTAAAAGAATGATATCCAAGAAAGTTAATCTAACCAGCCTAAAGAAATGAAAAAGCTTCGTGATCGGACGGAAAGAAGCAGGCTTGGGTCGCCTAGGCTTGTGAAGATAGAAGGATGATGACACCTCTAACAAAGAAGAGGGGAGCCTAAGCAATCTAAGAACGGCCATCAAGATTAGAGTCCCACTATTGTGTAGTCTTCCGCAAAACGTCCTTCCTGTCAGCTCCTGCCACTTGACTGTGAGAGGGGGATTGGGATGAGTGGGATGCGTTAGCCTTTCACTAATCCTAGCGATGGCGTTTGCAAGATGTGCACTTGCGTGAATATCAATCAAACATAAGACATGTGTGAACAAGGCCTTTAACAAATTTCTAAGCGCGTAGTTGTAACATAGCAACAAATGAAAGAGAAGTTGAAAAACAATTTCACTTCGCTCGACGAGGTAGGCGTTTAAAGAAGTTCCGTACGAGGATGCCAAGACGATGCCGCGCTTTCTTGTCAATTGTGAAGGGCTCGTCAGTCAGCCCTTCAATCTGTTTTCCAAACGCGTTGATGTGGCATAGAGATTGGCGCTAGCGTTAGAAGGTAAAAAATGCGGTGGCCTTACAATGCAAATAGCATTAGTGCTATACCATTCCTTGAACGAGTCACGTCACGGCGACATGGTGATATGTAAGGTAAGGTATGAGTTTCTTGGGACACTAGCACATAACTCAGTGTAACGGTAAGCGCGTATGCTACGATGAACGAGAGTGCCGTGCTTACATTGATTTTAAGACTTAAAGCGGTAGGCGTCAACAAAGTCTTCAGAAAGGCTTGTTTATGGACCCAAATGGACTACTGCAATTATTTGGATATTTTATCTATTCTTTAAAATGTTTTGGCTAAAAATATTTTTTTTCTTTAGAAAATATAGTTTGTTTGTTGAATGCACAACATTTGAGGTGGTGGGAATAATATTCATGTTTTGTTTGTTTGTCGATGACCACCTAGAACTGGGCACCGAATTGATTAATCACTGCCATATGCCATTAATGCATGAATGGCTACTGCCTCGCAGTCCTTGTGGGGGGACCAAGAGCGCCTTTTGGTCCTCCCACAAGGACCAATTTGCAAATAATTCATTTGGCCGTATAATCTTGATTCCGGTTGCGTATCCCATGAAAGTTAGTTAGTATGGGTCATATATTAAGTACTTCGATGGATGGTTCGGTGTATATCCACGTAATATATCCATGCCAGCTGCATCTAAGACTACTATCCTCGGAATTTTCAAAACGCATTTTGTTGACCTTTCAAAATCTGTCAACATAGTGCCTCATCTTATATATATATTTTCGCCAATGGTATATCATGCCTAGACCAACGTGGATGCGATCACATTAACCCAACACAAAGTGAGTGCTTATGCTTACGTGCGTATGCTTATGCGGTGCAATGTTTTGTATATGTGGCTCAGGCGCATACTCGGCTGGGAACTGCCCAGCCAAGTATACGCCCGCCTCTAGGCGGTCAGGGATTGAACCTGAGCTGACCGGCGGTGAACCGGTCAGACTGCCGTCCCTAATACCCGAGATGTGTTGTGCGAGATGCTGCAGTGGGCACAAAGTGCGTGCTGATGCGTACGTGCGTATGTATATTTATTGTTCTCTAAGTTGTTGCACACACTATGAAGCAAACGTTTGAAGTGTTAATTTCTAACAATGTATCACGCATGGTTCTTCACTGTGTTAGATTTCCGGACGAGTCATGTGTAGATTTCCTGCTAAAATTACATCTAAGTTGATAGCTTGAGGACGTTGTTGGAAACTTTGTAACACGGTGCATTACACACCAAAACAAATTTTAACAGTGGTGGCACATATCTATGCAGTATTAGTCTTTGGAACTATGTTGTGGTTGCTTTGTGGTTGCTTGTATTTCAGCAACAACAATGGGCCCACAAGAAGACTGGTGTACCCGATATTCATACTGTATACATCCCGAAATATTGATTACGGTGCATAGTGAAGCCCTTATACTCTCGGCGAGTTGATGATATATGTTCAGGTGAAGGAAATGAATTTCTCAAATGTTCGACTTGCCCAGTGTGTGCTTCAACGTGGGCTATTCAACTGTTCCCACCCATCATAGTATACTGCTGAAAACTCGTGAGATGGGCCTGACGGAAAGCCGCAGGAGAATATGCCATATATTGGGGACAACCGTACAATTTTTTCTCCGAACGTCTTCAAAATATTTTCACAAACCAAAAAAAAATACAAAGCAGTCTAGTGAGGTACTCTGTAGAAGGGGGAGTGCCTAGCTCGCTAATGCTCACGACACAATTAAAAAGTTTGTATCTGGTGAGTATCCAGAATCCAAAGAAGTACACCTGTTCGGCGGCACTCACCCTCGACAACAGTCTCTTATGCACCTCGTATTTCCAGTCGGTTGGGTAACTCCACTGCGCGCCAGTCATTTGATCAGCCCTTTACGTTAGAAGACTTTAAGGAGCGTTGACTAGGGGCTAGGTCTTCAGCCCTTCATATCCCGAAAGCGGTCTCACGACTTGGTTGGCTGATGCCCCCAACAGAGACGACTACCGTAGCTATTTGAGATCTCCAATATTCACGCCAAAGAGTTCTTGCCTCGAAAAAAGAACTCCAGGCGCAGCTGAGTGTTTTGAAAGCCAGAGCTATGCGGATCGGCCACGGAAAGACAGAGGGAGTAGGCATTCTCCACACCATTGACCTTGACGTGCTTACCACCTGACCGTTCAATGCACCAACCCCTTAAAGGCAGCCTTACTTTTGAGAAGAATCGCCATTTGAGTCTGTGAGAACATTTTGAACTCCTGTTCGGGTCCCCGCTGACATAGGTCGTCTTGGCCGCGCGGACTGTGGTCGAGGCTTTTTCCCGACGCCGTTTGATTGTGGCGCGTCTTGTGTCGTACCAGACACCGTCGGGTTGGTGTCAGTCTCGGACATGGTTAATATGAGGCCTGTAACAGCATCGAATCCGGATGAGCCGCGCGGGAAGGCCTTCACAACTTGTTATGCTATGCTTGCTCAAACCTGAGGCTGTAAAGTGCATCGCATAAGGGGAGTTTCCCTGCGCAACTATAAGCACGCGTAGAAAAAAAGAGTGCTACATACCCGAACAGCAAGCAAGCTTAGGTTGATCATAAGCAGTCCAACAAACATATAGAGTTGCTAACCAACAGACATGCACGAGGCCGCCGAAAAAGTGAGTATGGGAGACAGGCCCAAGGACCACCAGCAGCTACTCCTGACAAAAATAAATGGGCAAAAACATGACCAAACAGGATCATTTGCTCGATTAGAACCAGGAAGACGCCACACTAGTATCACACAAAAATGTATAAAAGCGCAGAGGCCTTAGGCGCAGTTAGTTGTGCTGTTCGGCTTCTGACAATTGGTGCACTTGGTCCAGAAATATAGTTTTGCAAATATGGACAGGTGCGGTCTGCGGAGAACCGAGTTTCTGATGTCCGAAGAACAAAAACAAACTTTAAAAGAACTTTGTCAGGACCGGACTCACCGCACGCGATACTGTTTCTGACTAACCACTCGTATGAAATACAAACTAACGCCTAAGAAATCCAGATTCCCTTGTTTCCCAGAATTTTTTGCCTTTATCCCAAAACCTACGAAGACCATAACGAAATAAGTGAGCCCAAAAGACAGAGTGACGTTTTGAGGGTTTCCGATGAAATTTGCGGGGAGTCCCTTTTGCTGACGACAAACCTACCGTCAATCTAAGAGAAAAAAAATCGGGAAAAGGATGAAATAGACGATTGAAATATGCAGCGCGCCACGGGAATAATGACATATTGCTTCCACGTATTGCTTCCAAAAGATGCAAAAGGCCGAGCCTCACTTCCACAGGTTCCGCGGAGACTAACAAAGAGGTTTAAGACATACCTACGCTCGAGGGAAAATTGGAATATGGGATTCTTCTTCAATATGTCCTCCACTGAGTTTTATAACACTCCTTTGCAATGCGTCTTTCTTCAAAACCCTTAAAGACCACCAAGAAGGTCAACAAAAATATTTTCGCCACTAGTTCTACTTAGTATCTTCTATCTCGTATCTGTTAGGGACGTATGTCTTACAATACTAAAGCCGACATAGTTTTTAAATATGGGGGGCGCCCGAAAACGAATCCTCCTTTCGCTCGACAGCGATATCGATATCGTCTCATCATCAGCACAAAAGTATACAGTGACACTCGCTATCTCTATGACGGTCCAGTTTTTTTCAGCCTGAGCCTTGCGACCCACGCGACACGCGTAAGACCCGAACCCTGAGAGCTGGCCTGCATTTCGAACCTCCCCACCCTGCCCCCCCACCAACCACCCCAAACGTATTATTCCGCCACTCTTCTAGTGTGTTGGGACACCTCGCACGCCGCAAGAATCGAAGCGGTTCGCTCGCTACGCCCTGTTCCGTCCGCGCAACCATGCTCGGGTCACACCCCCTCTAGTGCCCCCACCTACCACAATCTACATCAACAACATTTTGCACTAGAATTAGGGGTGTCCCCGCGAGGGTGGGATGTGGCAAGGCACGGTAGTCCCACATCCCACCCGATGTCCTTCGACATCCTCACCATGCATCTTGCCGTGGGCATCGAGCTGCACGCCGCTAGCGAGCACGCCAACGGCACCCTACCTGCCGTCCCACCAACCTCGGGGGGGTGGACCGTCATAATAGAGATATTCTGCCCCCAGCCCCCCTTCGAAATCGACGGATCCATGCTTCCATGGGGCTCCAAGCCACCCCAACGGTCGAGTGACCCTTCAGGACATATTTTACATTGTTTTCAATGCACATGGCACCACGAGACCGAGTTTGGATTCATTGGCCATATCTCTATGCCGGTCCGTTTTTTTTAAGCCTTGCGACCCACCGCCGCGTACGCGCATAAGACCCGAACCCTGAGAGTTGGCATGCATTTCGAACCTCCCCACCGCCCTGCCCCCCACCAACCACCCCGAAAGTATTATTCCGCCACTCTTCTAGTGTGTTGGGACACCTCGCACGCCGCACGAATCGAAGCGGTTCGCTCGCTACGCCCTTGCTGGATGTGACGCACCGTGTGCTGGAGTTGACATTCAGTCCGAGCTCAGTCATCAGAGTTGTCATCACCGACCCGTCATGACCGCTGTCATCACCGACCCGACCTGACCGCTGTCATCACCGATACGGCTCGACACCTCTGACTACCTCACTGACCTGATTGTCACCTCCTCTGATCGAGTTCGGTTGTCACATGAGACAGAGCACACACTAGCTCATTTCGCATCACACTCAGCATACTAGAACTATATATTATATCTTCTGTATGTTGAGAGGGATTCTGAGTGCGAAACCCTGAGCGTTGCAGTGCTTCCTGTTTGACCTGTCTGACTGACTGGGTCTTCTCGCAGGTTATGGGCCCACCACGCTTCCACTGCGCGGTTATGGGCCCACCACGCTTCCACGCTTCCACTGGTCTTATTCTGGCTCCGTGATATTCCTGGCTGGTATGATACTGCAGTGGCATTCAGGGAGGCAGGCCATCACTGAGGTCTCCTCCACAGGGTCAGAGTATGTTGCAGCCAGTACAGCAGCACAGCGGTTGGTATCACTGATGTTCATGCTCACTGAGATATTTGGTTCTATTACTCACCGTATTGATTCCCAGCAGCCCCTTGATTCCGATCTTGACCATGCTATTCAGTACCTTGACAGAGCAGCCACAGATATTCACTTTGACATGCCCTCTCTTCAGACTACCTCAGTGCTCAGGCGTCTGCTTGACAAACAAAACAAGCCAGCAGACGGTCTGACCTCAGTCCGCCCAAACTCTCCTACAATTACTGATGAACTCAGTACAGATGAAATCACCCCCCTCAAGTTCCAGAACAACAGAAACAGAGAATATATCAGTACAGCCTCAGCTCAGCCCCGCCTGGAGTTACCTATTCCTCTACTGCTGGATAATGATGCATGTAGATCTATTGTCGAGCATCACCTCCTCTCCGAGAAGGTGAAGCATGTGATTATCAGATTTCATGTCCTCCGAGACTTTGTCAGATTGAACTGGATTCGGTGTGCCAGAGTCCCATCACCTCGGAACCTGGCAGACCCTTACACCAAGCCAGTTCCTCCAGTCAAGGACATGCAGCCATACTTCATTCAGATGTTCCAGCAATATATGGCCATGGGTAAGGCTCAGACTGCAGTTATTCAGAAATGATTTACTGGTATTCAGAAAGCAGCAGCATGATCTGACTGTGAGTACCTTGATTTCCTGTTTTCCTGTTTTGGGTTGTTTGTGTAGCTGACTGTGCTTTGCAGGTACTGGCCTATATTCAAAATTACTTATGGCTGGTTACTTTATGTTAGCTACTGTTTTCCTTAGAAATGAATCACTGTATTAGATAGAAAATGATGTGCACTCATTGATAGATTGTGTATATGGACATTGTATTCCGAGCTCACTCTATGGTATTAGCTACACTGCATTAGTCATGGTATCCTTACAGTGTCTGTTCCGACCGTGAGCGCCACCGCTGCTGTCAGTCATGATCTCTCTCTTCATTCTCCCTCTGCAGTAAGTCTTTCCGGTGACGGGCGGATCTGGACCTGCTTCGGCACTCCTTATCCTAACCCTGACGAAGCACCCCGGATAGCTTGCAGCCACGGTGTGTGGACCTCCAGAGACATGACATATCACTATCCCCCGACAGCAGGGTGGCACTAGGAGCAGATTACTGCCCGTGTCAGGACGTTGGGTCTACGGACCAGCTTTTCGGGGTTTTCAGCCCTGACACGGTGTGACTGCAGTTCCACCATTTCCATCATCTTTCTGGATTTTGGTTCTGGCACTGGATTAGTGGCATGTATCTTGGTTTGATTGGTTATTGGTCTGACCACCTCACTCGAGGTGGTGTGCTGGAGTTGACATTCAGTCCGAGCTCAGTCATCAGAGTTGTCATCACCGACCCGTCATGACCGCTGTCATCACCGACCCGACCTGACCGTTGTCATCACCGATACGGCTCGACACCTCTGACTACCTCACTGACCTGATTGTCACCTCCTCTGATCGAGTTCGGTTGTCACATGAGACAGAGCACACACTAGCTCATTTCGCATCACACTCAGCATACTAGAACTATATATTATATCTTCTGTATGTTGAGAGGGATTCTGAGTGCGAAACCCTGAGCGTTGCAGTGCTTCCTGTTTGACCTGTCTGACTGACTAGGTCTTCTCGCACCGTGTGTCACTTCCTATTATCTGTACTAGTACTCGGTACAGTACGGGTGTCACAGGTTTAGGGTTTCCGGCATAAAGCCGAGACTATCGTATGTTTATTTACACTCTTGCAAACCCGAAAGTGAAAGCATTCTGACCGTAGCCCAATATATAGTCATAGCCATATATCTCACAGGTTATGGTGCGCCAGGCACCTTCCACTACTTTTGGTAGTATGATTGGCTAAACGCCTCCGCTTGGTGGGGCGTTGGGGGCCCCATTTGATGGTTGCGCTATGAGGACTCGCGGTTGAGGCACGCGTCGTTACGGAGTAATTGTGTTTATCGTTGCAGCGTACCCTACATGTTTTTTTGGATGTCCACGGGATTTTCGTTTAGACTGGAATTGATCACTCTTTGTCACGGACTTCTTGCGCAACGTGTACTTCGACTTCCACATTTATACAATCGGGATTTCAAAGTTACGGAAGGTTTGACTGCTTTTGCCATTACCATTTCCGCGAGTTCCTCCTCTCCGCGCCATCGCCACCTTACCCCGACGTACCCACCTATAGGATTTTTTTATCATGAGTGTTTCTTCGCACGCTACGCCTCCCATGGGGGCTCACAACCGAATTTGACTTGACACAATTTTTCCCGAGACGTTGGGATGCGCTATCGGCCGACACCTGCATCTCCGGCGGCTAATTTGACGGCCCCTGAGCGGACACGTGCCGTGGCCGTTCAGAATTCCTCATGGGACGTGGATTTGATCAAAAGGACATCTCGAGACGCTCTTGGCACCAAAGATGCGTCATTCCGAGGTGACGAATCGGACCGCAACGTACTATGGACATCGTTGGTGACATCTTTACAATCGGCATTTGAGCTGAAGGACGCCGCCAACGACACCCTCTTCGACTTGGCGGATGCCACCAAGGAGGTCAACAACGTCTACAACGCCATCCACTTTACGACGTTGACATCTTTAACGAAACCGCACTCACCCGCCAGGCGTTGGGTGGACGCTTCTGGACGCGCTTCCCCGCGGGATGGGAAGCGGGCTTTGCTTGAAGTCACGAAAAGGCTCCTTCCTCGAGTTCTCCGACCGCTTGGGGAGTACGAGGAGTTGTGTGCCATCTTATTTGGCTCCGAGCTCGACTCCGATCCGCTGATCCAAGACTTCGACGCCTGCTTAACGGCTATCCGCAACTCGCCCTCTGGTCCGCTCGACGACATGATGGCCAAGAAGCGGCTGCTCGCGTCCCTCGACCCCATCTTGTACGACAAGGTCACCACTCCGCTCCGGCTCGACGTGGACTTGGCCAAGGTCGACCTCGAGGACATCTACGCCCACATCCTCGAGATTTGGGAGAGCGAGCACGGTGCTGGCCGCGTTAAGCAACACAAGCCGTCACTTCCGACTTCCCCGACTATGCTTTACTCTGGTGGAGTTGACGTGAAGACCCTCATTCTCGAGTTCGAGAAGCAATTGGAGACGGCTACTTCGACACTCGTGGCCCTCAAGGACTCCGTCACGAAGAACGACGAGCCCCTTTCGGGCTTTGTGGACTCTCCCCGTCGCCACCTGCAACGTGACGGTAAGCGTGGTGTGTCCTTTCCACCCTCACGTTGGCGGGATGAGCGCATCAGGAGGGACGATGGGAAGTTCCATGGCCGAGACAATCGTGTTGGAGGCTATGGCGGACGTAAGAGTTATGGCGGTGACTGTGGACCGTGTCGGGGGGCATAAGGTGAGGCGTGTGACCCCCAAGCACCCCTCAAATCACTGCCCACGGCACAGCTGTCACGGTCAGTGATTGTGGGCCGTGTCGGGGGGCATACGGTGAGACGTGTGACCCCCAAGCACCCCTCAGATCACTGCCCATGACACAGGTGTCACAGGCAGTGATTGTGGGCCATGTGGGGGGGAGCATAAGGTGAGGCATGCGACCCCCAAGCACTCCTCCAATCACTGCCCATGACACAACCGTCCCGGGCAGTGACTGTGGGCCGTGTCGGGGGGCATACGGTGAGACGTGTGACCCCCATGCACCCCTCAGATCACTGCCCACGACACACCTGTCACGGGCAGTGACTGCGGGCCGTGTTGGGGGGCATACGGTGAGGCGTATGGCCCCCAAGCACCCCTCAAATCACTGCCCACGACAAAGCTGTCACGGGCAGTGACTGTGGGCCGTGTGGGGGGGCATAAGGTGAGGCGGGTAACCCCCAAGCACCCCTCAAATCACTGCCCACGGCACGACCGTCACGGTCAGTGATTGTGGGCCGTGTCGGGGGGCATAAGGTGAGGCGTGTGACCCCCAAGCACTCCTCAAATCACTGCCCATGACACAGGTGTCAATGACAGTGACTGTGGGCCGTGTTGGGGGGCATACGATGAGGCGTGCGACCCCCAAGCACCCCTCAAATCACTGCCTACGACAAAGCTGTCACGGGCGGTGATTGTGGGCCGTGAGTGGGGGCATAAGGTGAGGCGTGTGACCCCCAAGCACCCCTCAGATCACTGCCCATAACATAGTTATCACAGGCGGTGATTGTGGGCCGTGTGGGGGC
>LGRX02027865.1:0-71670 GCA_001247695.2 Cymbomonas tetramitiformis | reverse complement strand
AGTGCGCATACCTTTTTGTAGCAGGGGTGCACATCGTGGAAGGCCACGTGAAGTTCACCGTGGTTCGGGATGATCGACGTTGGCTACTAGGGCAGTTATGTGGAATCATGCATGTCATTCTAGCTATGAGCGTCTTTTTAGCTTTGTGCGGCTCAGACGCGAGCTACAATCCTGGACCAGACTGTGATATCCCGCCAATTCTTATGGACTTGCTACCTCTTCTAGTAGAAGTAGGCGACTCCGCACGCACCATACCTCTTGGAGTGTGGCCCCTACCGCAAGAAGCTATGCCGACGCTTCGACACTTGGTTACCAAGTTGGATTCGGTGTGCGATATTTGGGCGTCTGCACGAGCTGAGGCGACTTCCACGCCCTTGCGCAATTGTCAGATTCCTGACAGCTTAGACAAAGAGGAATGTTCTTCTCCAGACGAACTGGACACTTCGCGCGAAGTGTCCAAAGGAGGGATAGAGGGGCAAGAAGATGGTTTGCGTCGGTCGCTGACACGTCACGAAGTTGACAGCCCACAGGAATACACGCCACTGAAGCGAGGAAACAGGAACCACTGGATAGGGAAGATGAGCGAGATTTTTAGTAGGTCCCCAAACCGCATCGCTTCAGCGGTGAGGGGGTACATTGAAACGCTGCCAAAGGAAGTGGCGGTAGGTGTGCTGCAACGCTGTCGCGCAGCGTTGTTCGGTGATACAGAAATGGCGAAGACCAAAGCTATGGACTGCATTCTAGAAAACCTGGTTGCGGTCTTTGGGGCGCTGTCGAGTAGGAATTCTAACTTGAACGAGGAACACAAGCTTGCCGTGACGGCCGCAGTGTTTGGCGAGAACATGCAAGAGGGGAACGTCTTAACCGCAGCGACAACAATGTTAGGCGTGCATAAGCGTGTAGGATATGCGGGCATCACGGGGCATAAAAACATGCTGGCGGGTGCGAGGGTTGGCAATGCCGAGCGTGCACGAAGGAGCTTGCACGTGGGTGTGACGCGCCCCAAGCGACGTGGGCGTCGTTCAGGGTGCATGGCGGAAGCCACTCGTGCACTCATCCGCGACTTTTGGTTGCACCCGGACAACACGCGCGTGAGTCCTTGTAAGAAGGACGTGGTGTTGGCAAGAGATCCACACACGGGGAAGCTTAAGACGCCCCGTGAGTACGTTAGCAAGCATTGGCTTGAGGCTTCGCAACTAGTGGTGTACCGGAGATTTGTGGCGAAATATCCAAGCGTGAAGGTGGGGCAAAGGTCGTTTGAGAAGGCGGGAGTTTGCAAACCGCACAATGTGGTACGGTTGACAAGAAGGGACAACATCTCTTGTTGTTGTAGGTACTGTATCACGAGGACATGCGCATGGTGCTTAAAGGGTTCGACGAAGCACGGGAGGCGGTGCACAAGAAGTGCCCGTGCAAGGATAAGAAGTGTTGCCCCCGAGTGCCACGGACGGCGGAGAAAAAGAGGGAGAGCGCGGTGGGTGCGCCGACGGGGCAAGTGTGTGGCATCGTGAAGGCGGGGAAGTCTACCTCCACGTTCGCGGAGAGTCTGTTGTGCCCGCGTGAAGGGGATAAGCACCGCATAGAGTGCCTGTTGCAAACCTGCAAACAGTGCGGAGGTTTGAAGAACTTTAAAGTGTGCGAGAAGGAGGTGCAATATGCGGAGGAGGTGAGGTGGTCGTGCTATGAGACTCTGAGTACGGGCAAGTACGACGACGAAGGGAAAGAGGTTAGGAGGTTGCAGTTTTTGCAGAAGAAGACGAAATTGGGGGCGTTGATATCTAAGCTACAAACGCTGTTGCTGGGGCACGAACCGGGGAAGTCGCCAAACTGTCGGTGCAATGGACGCTTTCTGTGCGAGGACGCGGCGTCGGAATCGTGGAAGTGGCGGAGGCTAAATGGCGTCGGGAACTGCCCGTTTTTGCGTCCCTATGCTTACCATACATTCATGGCCTTGCACCAGCACCGTCAATTTAAGACGTGTATCACGGATTTGCCGTTGGGGCATACGGCGTGGTGTTTCGACTTCTCCGAGAACCATTCGTTGAACATCCCGAGGGAAGTTCAGAGTTTGCACTGGGTGGTGAAGCAGGCTACTGTGTTGGTGTGTGTATTATGGCGGCACGCGTGCAAGGAAGTCGATGGGGTAGAGTCCACGGCAGAGAACCCGGTTGTGATAAAGGACTATGTGTACTTTATCAGTGATGACCGCAAGCATGATCACAGATTCATTCAGTACATGCGAGAGGTGATCATCAAGGAGTACTTTGAGAAAGGGGGATTCCGAAGCCAATATTTATTCACGAATGGGCGGATGGTTGTGCGGGGCAGAACAAGTGCGCGGCGGGATTCGCGGACGTGGGAAACAGCAAAATGGAATGGTCGCTGGGGATTCCTTGTCAGCGGAACTTCTTTGAGACGGCGCATGCTAAAGGGGAGCAGGACGGAGCAGGGGCACACGTGAAGCATGCAGCGGCGGTGGCGGTAATTTCGGAGGGTGACAAATGGTATGGGAAGATCTTGTGTGCGGCCGATCTCTATGCTTTTTGTGTGGAGAGGTTGCGCACACGCGCGGACACCAGCTACACGAAGTCGGGGGCCGCATTCAATCAACGATTTTTTTATCTAGTTCCCGAGGACGCGACGAAAGAGGTGGAGGGAGGTTTGTCGGCGGTTGATCACACGGTTGATCACGCATCGCATACAAATCTTTGGAGCGCACTTTGCAACTGCATTCGGTGCGATCGGGCGTGGAGGGGAAGTTGCTGGTGCGCGACAGGACATGCTATTGCGTGTCATGCTATGCGGAATGTGTGTCGTCCATGCCGACGTCCGAGAACTGTTTGGAGAGCTCGCATGTGGATTTGTGGAGGAGGTGGAATTGACGCCCGCAACGGGTGCGGACGCGGCAAGGGTGCGGGAGTTGGTGGAGGAGTATGCGAGTGATGTGAGTGTAGCGGTGCGGCGCGGATGCACCATCGCGGTCCACCGAGACCCGGCGGACCGCACACACGCCTACTACTTGGTGAAGGCGTTATCCGCCGTGACGGAGGTTGGACCTAGGGGGCGCCGAGATGACTATGGGCAATATTTTGCCCCGGGAGAATTTGTGGTTTCGGGGAGGTACTTTGAATGGGAAGATGCCGATGTGAGAGATGACTACATACTAGACACAAGTAAAAAGTGCTTGATCTCTTGTGAAGCCGTGCGTGCAACCGATGTGCGCCTAGTTAAAAGAGGGGATGTGTACAAGATGCCTGCTGCCGAGCATGAGCGCGTGTTATCACTGTTGTAATTTTTGCATTCAAATATATAGTATGGGATTTGGCATTCACAATGCAATAATGATAACATTTTTTGCATATTTATGCTCAAGCATTTGAACAAACTTGGGGTATCACAATTTTGATGTGACGCGCATGCATGCCAAGTGCAAAACACGATTTCCTGCGGTTTGCAGTGCCCAAAATGGCCCCGCACGACTACTCCAAAACCCTAAATGTCAAAAATAACATTTTTGAGTTTGTCTAAACCTTCTCCAAACTTCTCCAAAAATATCAAGCCCTATAACAACATTTACCGAAATTATGCACTTTCTAGCGGACCCCGCATACGCGAAACCCCTGCTCTCACCGCCAATATTTCACCCGCCAGCAACCCTAAAACCCTAAAATCTTGGCTATGCAACTTTCAAGTGCCTTCAACTAACTTGGTGCACCTCCCCAAACTCGGCGATGACCTTTTATCAACACATTCATGCGACGCGCATGCATGCCAAGTGCAAAACACGATTTCTTGCGGTTTGCAGTGCCCAAAATGGCCCCGCACGACTACTCCAAAACCCTAAATGTCAAAATTTTATATTTTTGAGTTTGTCTAAACCTTCTCCAAACTTCTCCAAAAATATCAAGCCGTATAACAACATTTTCCGAAATTATGCACTTTATAGCGGACCCCGCATACGCGAAACCCCTGCTCTCACAGCCAATATTTCACCCGCCAGCAACCCTAAAACCCTAAAATCTTGGCTATGCAACTTTCAAGTGCCTTCAACTAACTTGGTGCACCTCCCCAAACTCGGCGGTGACCTTTTATCAACACATTCATGCGACGCGCATGCATGCCAAGTGCAAAACACGATTTTCTGCGGTTTGCCGTGACCAAAATGGCCCCGCACGACTACTCCTAAACCCTAAATGTCAAAATTTTATATTTTTGAGTTTGTCCAAACCTTCTCCAAACTTCTCCAAAAATATCAAGCCGTATAATAACATTTTCCGAAATTATGC
This sequence comes from Cymbomonas tetramitiformis, assembly GCA_001247695.2. Taxonomy (NCBI): domain Eukaryota; kingdom Viridiplantae; phylum Chlorophyta; class Pyramimonadophyceae; order Pyramimonadales; family Pyramimonadaceae; genus Cymbomonas; species Cymbomonas tetramitiformis. The sequence goes on along the minus strand of LGRX02027865.1, from coordinate 67,384 downwards.
ACTTAAGTATGTAACCCCCGTCCACCCACGCGTGCCACATGCCTTAACCACGACATGAGGGACCTGTTGGCGGCGGATCTCGATTGCCCACTGCAGCAGCTGCCGGAGTGCACGCTGATGTCCGGCCTGGTGGCATTTGGGGAAATGTTCTGCGGATCGGTGCTCTCCCCGGCTGAGAAGGAATACTGGGAGGAGGCGAAGGAGGACCAGGACATCGTTGTGGAAGATGTCGTAGAAGCTCTGGAAAAGACCCACCTTGTGGCGGACGAAGAAATGAATACGCCTACAGAGGATATGCTTGATCTGCCAGACTTCTTGTGTGAGGTATGCAACCCGCCCTGCCCATGCTGGCACCGAAATGTGTCCCCTGTAACCCACTAACGATGCGTGAGCGTGCGTGGAGTAGTAATATGGCGGGGAGCGCTGGTGGTGTGACTGCCATTGTAAGCGGGAGTTGGCAGTGCTGGTGGATATGAATACCGAAGTCAGTATCGCGACGGAGTCCGTGCAGGACATTGTGCTGGCCCTGCAGGCTGAGCCCGACCCCGCGATTATGTTGTGTGTCACGGACGTGCCAAACCTAGCAGCAGGAAAGCAGTCGCAACCGCTGGTCACGCACGGGAAGGCGAGTCCGAACGGAGTGACCGTGCAGGAGGCCGTACGGTACTTCATGGATATGAAAAGGCGACAGAGGTGGACTGATGACCATTTCGACACCTTCCTGAAAGTCCTGAAGATGCTCCTGGGCGGCAATACTTGCAACCTGCCGGGATCGCTATGGCACATGCGACGGGCGCTCGGTGCGGAGAGCGTATGGGACTATGCGATACACGTGTGTCCCAAGTTCCACCGCAATTTCGCATGGCAAAACGGGGAGGGAAAGCCCGGGAAGAGGGTGCAAGAGGTATGCGGCGTGCCCACGAAGCGTGAGGCGGATGGCGAGCCCACAGAGTGGTGCACGGAGGAGAGGTACGACGTTGTTAAAACGGCGCGCGGGGAGGAGTATCGTCCCAAGGAGTACTACTTCTATTTCACCGTGAAGCGGCTGGTGCGGCGCTGGATGATGGACTACGATTTTGCTAAGCAGCGTGCGAGTCCCACGACCAGAGCTCCCGAAAACGCTTGTGTCATGAGCAGCCCGCACGGGCTACGAGTAAACGAGCGATAAAGCCTATCCAACACCAGGTGGGAAGGATGTCATGGCCTGATCGCGTCATGGTGACCTGAAATCGCGACCTGACCTCATCAAGGCGTGACACAAGCGTTGCCACGCTCGTGTCGCCGGCGATTTCTGGCGAAATCGCTTCCTCACGCCACGTCAGTCGTCACGCGTTGTCGCTCGCGGGAAAACTGTTACCTCACGGAAATTCATATGTCGCTTTGTACAAAATCTGTCGTTTTCTACAGTTTTCCCATGTACTTAAATATGGAATTTACCACAGGTCCCATGCCATCTTCACTGAAAACGTGAAAAGTCCATTCTATATTTTAAAGCATACAATTATATTATTGTATTATTGTTTAAAGCATATAATCGTATAATCATATAATTATATAAAGAAATTACGGAATCTAATATATTTACTGTACGTCATAATATACACAAGTATTATATTTATATTTGTATTTATAACATACTGTCTGGTATGGAGACGAGGGCGATATGGTGGGGGGAAGGTGGGGAGGGGGGGGAGGTTGGATATGTCGATAGCCGCGCAGGGGGTGGGGGAGGAGCCGGACGGATCCATGGACATAAAAGTCGGGTATTGACGCCCGATATTGTTTTATCGATTAATCGCAGAAATCGTGCCTATCGATTTTATTCCGTTGCCGAAATAATAATAAAAACACCCTCCACCCGCCCGCCCCCCATAGTTGATTTAATTTACTCCCCCCACACACATTAATAAAATAAATCAAATCTTATTAAATATAATACTTATGTGGGGGAGGCCATGACATCCTTCCCCGGTGTTGGATAGGCTTTATCTAAACGAGCACCCTAGCGTCGGTGGCAGACTACTGCGTGAGACGCCGAGTGGGAACCAGGAGAAACCAGGGGTATTACGAACTGGGATGGGCATCGAATATGGAGAGGACGACGGGCAAGCAAAGAAGCATGACAAACAGTGCGACCCGTGCCGATGTTCTTACTCCTTGTAACGGACGAGTGCCGCGGCTGATTGTATACGAACGTTGCCGATGGGCGATGCGTGATGGGTGAAAGGACCGCAACTGACTAGCGCGTTGCCATCGCAGGAATTGGTCCACGCGGTTCGGCGCGATGCGAAGTGCGGACCTCCCTCCCAAGGTAGGTAGTGCGTCACGACGTGTGACAAAGCCCAACCCGCAGTCAACATCTACACGAGTGTGCGCGCACGGAGGTGTGACGCTCCAGCGCGGCTTGAAGAGATCATAGGCTATTGCGCTTGACTGCGTGTGCAATGGAGGGTATCCGCAGGAACGTGTGAAGATGAAGCACTGCGGTGTGATCTCGATTGCCCCTGGCCCACGTCAACACTGGAAGGACGTCGACGTGTTGCTAGCAGGGAACATATCAAACTTTTATGTCGTACGGCCAAGACCCAAAAATTCCATCGGCCAGCTTTCGGCCATCTCGGCCAAAATCTAAAATTGCCTGCCGCAGGCGCAAAATTTTAATCTTAAGTATGGCAATATCATAAAAATCGCAAAATTTCGGGGGAATTTTCAAAAATTTACATAATTCGTCTCGGCCAACAAGCAAAAGCACACTCGGCCAAACCTCGGCCACAGCCCTCATCGTACGGCCACAGACCGGCCATAGGGGGTTGATATGTTCCCTGGTTGCTAGAACCCATGATGGAAGAGCTGAAACAACTGAGTAAGGGCCATGCCGATGCTGACCAAACCCCTTTCAGGGTGTATGACGGGTACTTCCAGGTGTGGCATGAACAGTTCAGCGTGTTCCTGATGTTATGCTACTGCGATACGATTGCGCGTAACGACTTGGGGAAGTTCGCTCCCGTGGCGGCAAGGCGCAACGACTTCAAAAGCATCTGGGAGGCCACTAAGGGCCCTAACGGTAATGGTATGTACTGCTTGGGCTATGCGAACCCCATCTCGCAGACATACTTGGACGAAGGGGAGGTGTTGTATGCCAATGATCCGAGTGTGTGGTTAACCAAGGAGGACCACAAGGAACTGGTGAGGCTGACCGCGGAGGATGGTGTGGATCCGATGCGAACCGGCCGATATGCAGCCGGGCCGTTAGAGCAGCTGGACTACTTTGACCCCATCTACGGGTACGTGCTGCCGTTCATGCACATGATGTGTTACGGCGTCATCAAGAAGTTCCTGAAAATGCTGCGAAACAAGGTGAACAATTGCCCAAACACGTGCTATTTCTCACCCATGCAACTGAAGCAGTTGCAGGCCAACGGAAAGGGACTGACCGCGCCGCATGACATGCACCGGGAGTACCAGGACTTCGTGCAATACGCGGGTGAGCACCCGGATCTAACCACGGATACCGACACCCATCACCTTGCATGTGCCTTGTTTAGTAGGAACGGGCGTGGCAGATGCGCCAACCTTATTCGCCCGGTCCGCGTGCAACCATGTTTGTGTGCACCGGCAGGGAATGGCCACACCTACTAACCGTAGGGATGAATGCTACTACAACCAGGTATATATGTATGCACTGTTGTTAGTTTGTTGGTGTCATTTCATACGCGGGGAGGATGAGCCGGTTGCCTAACATCTGTAAAAAGCTCGCTGTTGCAGGGAACTACACCATGGAGGACATGCTGAAATTTATCTTGATTTTCAGTCCGATGGTGTTCATGGATGTTCTGAAGAACTTGAATCCGGAGTTGGACAAGGCTTGGTGGACTTTGCGGCGGGCGGTGCTCTACTTTATGAGAGGGCCTGCAATAGGATTGTGTGGGGACCTCCAGTCCCGTGCGGAGCCCCGGAAGGAGGCCGGGAAAGAGCTGTGGGCCTTTGCGGTGATTGTGGAACAGCAATGCCCCATGAACATGTTGACGTTGAATCTGCGCATGGCGGTCGTTCACTTGTGCAAGCAAGAGGAGGAAACCGGCGTGGTGAGCAGCACCAACGAGCTCTGGGTCGAGCGTCTCCTGGGCGACAGCAAGGGGGTGGTGCCAGCCCCGGTCGGAGGTAAGGCGATCGACACGTGCATAGCGAACGCGTATCTCACGAAAGAGGCGGTGGACGACATGGCGTTGAGCTACGAAGGGATCCGCTTCCTTCCGGACATGCTCACGGAGATGGCCATGGCCAAGGGCGGCGAATACCATGATTCTGGGACCAGCCGGGCTGACGATTCCTCCGAGGTGTGCCATCTCCTGGACACCGGCCACTATCTCGTCCGCGACGGTGTACCAACCGCTGCGTTGGCAAACGAGGAGGGGGGTCGTCTGCACCGGGAACTGGTGGGGTGCGTCCGATCCCTTTTTAGCGATCATGCAAGCCCTTCCCTGGATGCAGCCATGAACGTCCTTCGATTCTCGCGCATGCGAAGAGTAGGCGATGAGGACTTCACATCCCGGGTTTACACCCGGGCAAAAACGCGTATCTCCTTCAACGTGGCTTTGAGTACATGCGCGGCCGACGCTTTTGAGTACGGCACCGTGGAGGCTTACTACTTGATCTTCCTGAAGCGTTCCGCCGAGAACTCCGCCGCCAAGGACACCGTTTGCCGCCTGGCTATGGTGACCGCCTACCCCACTGTTGAGGACCTTACCATGAACAGCCGGGGCGTGTATGTGTGCAACGAGGCAGAAAAACGTACCCTTCTCCTACCGGTAAGCCGTCTCGAAACCAAGGTCATTATCCATCGCCCACCTGGAAACCGCGTACCTCTACACGCCACTTACCTATGGCCGGGGATGAAAGCGGTACGTTGCAAAAAGCAATAGCGCAAGCTACCTCATCAGCTCCGCGCAGCAATCGAAGGAGGACACCGAACGCCGGCGCAGCTTCATCAGCTCCGTCCAATTGCTCTGTGTAGATAGCGAATGCCTGCTTGCCACATGGAACGTATCTGTTCCAGTGGTACTTTTAGTAGCATCGGCAGTCCCTCTTAGCATGCCACGTGGAACAATCTGGAATTTCTGTTAATAGCTAGTGGTGCTAGTGTTAATAGACATGCCACGTGGAACAATCTGGAATTTCTGTCGATATCTAGTGGTGCTAGTGTTAATAGTCATGACACGTGGACGATCCGGTCAAATCTGTTAATTTATGACCGTTTAAAGTCTGTCAAGTGTTAGTGGCTACTACCCAAATTCATGGTCCTACCACAAGGACCAATGGGCAATTGCGGTTTCGATCACTAAATCGACTATTTGAGGCACAGGTAACATTTGCACATGATATTTATGAGTTAAATGAATTTTATTTCTTATAGCGGCGGCCCCCATGAGACTTTAGGTGTGTGGTTGAACGACACGCTTTAGGGGTGTAATTTCACCAAAAGCTTGAAGAAAATGGTGGTCCTACGACAAGGACCACCGTATTTTAAGTATTTGGAGTCACATGCGGGGCTCACGGTGATGCTCATGGTTATACATCTTGAGTTTATGACCAAATATGATAACTGAATCGGTTACTTCGCACCCTCATCATCATTTCCGCTCTATTTCAGCATGGCGCATGTTCAACACAATGCAAATTCCGAATTTAGTGAATTTCGGACTTTAGAAATTGGCATTCATCCATTCTAAAATGTACACGCCAGTCGAAAAATAAGATATTTGGATGATGTTAGACTTTCAGAAATTCGCAATACATATATACTTAAAGATTTAATGTGCCGCACACACCAACCTTGCGATATATGCCCTCTAGCAAGCAATTATGATGGCTGGCTGGTCAGCTCGCGTGACCACTGTTTTAGGGGGGAAACCAACGAGCCAATATATTAGAGGGGAAGCCAACGAGCCAACGAGCCAATATATGCATTCCAACCGGGCCTACCGCCCAAATATGATTGGGACATATGTATAGGTTCAATTTGATGGTATCCGCGCAGGTGTAGTGTTGATATATGATTGGTAAAAAATTATTGAAGATGAGTCACTAATTTGCCACATTTTGAATGTTCCAAAAAATCCGTTTTGAAAATTTTGAGTGTAGAGGTTTGAAATGCGTTCGTCATGGATATATGGGATGGATATAGGCCAAACCAACGTTCAAATAAATTAATATAGGACCTATATATACCACCTTTCATTGGTTAGACACCACAAATCACGGGAGATGGCCAATTAAATTATCGGAACAATGGTCCTCGTGGTAGGACCAAATCGTCGATTTGGTCCTACCACAAGGACTGCGGGGCAGTAGCCATTAGTATCCGGTAAAACTGTTAATCCGAGTGCCACGTGTATGATTCCTATTAAAAGTGTTAATTTTCTGTTAATATTCCTTACATGTGTAATGATCTCGCGATGGGGGCCTATTTCAACTCCCTCCGGCACCCCTCCGATTAAGTGTTAACATTCTGTTAAAATTGTGTTAAATTAACATTCTGTTAACATTCTGTTAACATGAATTATATAATGTTAAACTTTCCCCCAAGAGCCAATCAATAAGTACCACCGGGATTTATAACACCACTATTAACAGTTCCTACCCGTTAACACTTTTTAACACATAATTAACACTTTTTAACACTTTATTAACAGAAATTCTCAGTGGTGTGTTCGCCAGACGTTTGACCGCGTCGAGGAACATTGCCCCTGCCGATTGGGCAGCCGGCGCAACCGCAACCGTAGGAGTAGCTGGTGTAGTCGCATGTCTGGCTGCGGCATCGTCGAAAATGGTAACTAGGGAGCGGCGTGCGGCCGCAGTGTGAGATCTCGTAGAAGTGGCCATGATGAAATGACTACAGAGATAGGGTGAGGGGAATAAACGAATAATGCGAGGCGAGGCTAACGGTCTGGGCGACGGCTTGCGAGTTGCGGCGGGTCGTCGAGGATAAATCGGGGAAACAACAAATAATACGCGGTCGTGTGGGACGAAAGGATGTGATCAATGTCGGACGGTGCACTAGCGACCAGAACCAACAAAATCCAGCCCAACGATACTGCACGGAAAATAAATCTGCCGTAACGCGCGTCCCAGTCACGTCCAATCAACCGCACGTCCGGAACCGAGCCATACCGCCCATACCGAAAACCTCTCTAACGCGGGTCCTCACTCCGTCTCAAGCGTCGGTGTTTAGCCACTCAAGGCCAACGTCGCAGTGTAAAATTAAGCGGAGTGCGTGGGACCAAACCTGCTGAATATATCAGCTGGACTGTATATTCGGTGAGTCAGATAATCAGAATAGATAATCGGTGAGAATACTCAGTCTTCCCGTTATATGTTCGGGGTCTAGGGTTCCGGGACCGGTGACAGTCATACACCCTAACTATAGGAATGACACTCGGGGCGTCACTTCCAGCAAAGCACTCTGACACGCGATGTCCCACACTGAAGCTCTTTTCGCGCGCAGCACAGGAGTAAGCGCTTGCAAATGCGAAATGTGAGTAGGCAGAAAAGGCGCGCTGCAGTGAGCTAAATCCATGAATACTTGGGCGCCCAATACGTATTTTTGCGCTTGGCGCCCTGAGAAACTCAAACCCAGATCCTCTCTGCGAGCTGATACGTATTCAAAAATTGTGTTTATCTGCACAGGAGGGCCCTCTGTTTGCTGCATGTTTATCGGCAAATGGAAGGTCGCGATGGCGAAAAGCGCGAAGCACACACTAGATAGAGATGTCACAGTGAGACGTTTTTCAATCTTGTCAGGGGAGCGCTCAAGCATGATTCCGGTCTGCAGGTTGGAATTATCAGGAAGGGCTTCTAATTTCTTTCGAACAGCTGAGCGCAACCTGCTTACTGCTTTCGAAATAGGCATAATGAAAAGTATGTTCGCCCTGTTGGGCGAAGCGACTTACCAGTGATACCACTCACGAGAAGGACTTATCTATTTGTTTACAATTAAAGTTGACGCTGATTTCTTGGCCGGTTCGCCGGCTGGGATCGTGAAGGTATCGACTGATTAGACTGATTGATTAATTCAGTCAGTGACATGAGCGACATAAACCAAATCAGTTCATGTCACCGACTGAATACGATGTCACCAACCGAATACCAATTAATTCAGAAAACTCCCTCACCTCGCCCATCACATATATAAATAATAATTTATTGCGGTGGGGGGCGACGTATATTAATATTAGGGAAGGGTTATACGCGCTGGAATTCACACGTCGTTTCCGTCTCAATCCCGGAAAAATTCTGAACCAGCGTGACGGTCATATCGTCTCGCATCGTCTCGCGTGTCATCGTGAATTTAATATCTAGGATTATTAAATCATCATCAATTTATCTTCCATCGATATCGCGGATACGATTGCCGTTGGCGCTGGCGTTGACTAGCTCAACGATAAAGCGCTCGCTGCGACATATACTGCTCATAATTTTTTCAACGTTCCTCCGCCTCATGGCCGGAACGGTGCTCACTGTGACTGCTGTGTTATGTGCAGGGATTGCGGAAGTGTTTGGCTGTTTTTATTTTTCAATTCGTTTATTGCATATATGCGAACTCACGGTATTCGTTGTGTGCAGCTTGTGTCGCAGGTTTTCCGATGGCGAGGAGGGACGCACCTTTTTGAGATGTGGAAGTCTAGGGCGTAGGGCAACCTAGCTTGGGATGATACCCAACCACATCGGACTTACTTTGTTTTCATATTTTAATCTACTCACCTTGCATATGCATACAAACTTCGAGGAGCATCGAGGTTTGATAAGTTTTAGACTGATTTATCTTTTTGGGTTTGTGGCGCCATCGCGACCTCTTGGGATGTGGAAGTCAAGGTTGAGCATGCCAACCTTGCTTGGGTTCGAACCCAACCACATCGAAGTCTGAGTCCTTGTGCTTCAGGGAACTAAAATATGTATATCTTAGCAATATTTGTGGAAAGTCTCGTGCGCTAGAACGCACGGGAAGCCCTTGGCTGTTTGGCATGTATTGGGTTTGGGTCCATACGAGCCCAAACCCAATAAATCTGCCAAAGAAATAAACTGTTCATTTCGCGAACAACGTATCTCAGTCCTTGAGCTTCAGGAAACTTAAAGAGATATATCTCGAGAATATTTGTGGAAAGTCCGCGTGCGCTAGAACGCACGGGAAGCCCCTGGCTGTTTGGAATATATTGGGTTTGGGTACATTCGAGCCCAAACCCAATAAATCTGCCAAGGAAATAAACTGTTTGTTTCGCAAACAATGTATCTCAGTCCTTGTGCTTTAGGGAACTTGAAGATATATATCTTGGCAAAATATCAGCGTAGTTTCGTTTGTTAGGAAGCACGGGAAGACCTTGACTGTTTGGCATTTGTTGGTTTGGGTACATGAAAACCCAAACCCAAAAAGCTCTTTGTCGTGCATACTTGACGACAATCCTTGCGCGCAAGATGGTGAACTAATATTACTCTCACCAAATTTAGTGCAAATTTTCGTGCGCTAACACAGAGGACTTCGATGTGGTTGGGTTCGAACCCAAGCAAGGTTGGCATGCTCAACCTTGACTTCCACACCCCAAGAGGTCGCGATGACGCCATAAACCCAAAAAGATAAATCAGTCTCTAACTTATCACACCTCGATGCTCCTCAAACTTTGTATGCATATTCAAAGTGAGTTGAATAAAACGTGAGAACAAGGTGAGTCCGATGTGGTTGGGTGTGATCCCAAGCTAGGTTGCCCTAGACTTCCACACCACAAGAAAGCGCGCCCCTCCTCGCCATCGGAAAACCTGCGACACAAGCTGCACAAAATGAGTATCGTGAGTTGGCACATATGCATAAGTAAACTGAAAAATAGAAGCAGCCAAACACTTCCGAAATCCCTGCGCATAACACAGCAGCCACGACATCGTTCCGCCCATGAGGCGAAGCGAAGGACCGTTGAGAAAATTATGAGCAGTAATTGTTGGTGCGCAGCTCTTTATCCTTGAGCTAGTCAACGCCAACGGCAATCGTATCCGCGATATCGATGGAAGATAAATTGATGATGATTTAATAATCCTGGAAATTAAATTCACGATGACACGCGAGACGATGCAAGACGATATGACCGTCACGCTGGTTCAGAATTTTCCCGGGATTGAGACGGAAACGACGTGTGAATTCCAGCGCGTATAACCCTTCCCATTCATGTGGAGGAGGCAGGGTGCAGGCTTGGTTCACTATCTGGATGATTTCCTGTTTATTCAGGGACGGTCTGGCAGGCCTTTTGCAGTTGAGCAGGCTTCAGTTCTTCAGGACGTTGAGGACAGTGGTGTCGGCATGGATTAACAAGGAGAAGTCCACACTGGACTTTCAACAGCTGATTGAGTTCTTAGGTGTCGGCATTGATTCAGTAAGAGGAGTCTTCTTTGTTCCACAAAAGAAGTGGGACTCCTTTCAGGCCCGGGTGGTATTCACACTCAGCAGGCAGTGGACCTCACCCCGAGAACTTTCCCGTCTGGCAGGGAAGATCCAGAGTTTCACTTTGACTTCAGGCAAGGTGTGCCAGATGTTCTCCCGAGAGATGTATTTTGAGGTGGAGAGTCACTCCTCGTGGGACAGGCCTATTCCACTCACGGAGGCAGTGGCAGGGGAGCTCAGGTTCTGGCAGTCAGTGCAGAGGCGGCAATTCGAAGCCCCTATCTGACCGGTATTTTTGGCTTTCAGGAACAGGATGTGGACGGATGCGGGCGGCACAGGCTGGGGTGCAGTGCTCGAGGCAGTCACAGGCAGGCTTGAGCAGGTGGCACGAGGGCACTTGTCACTGGCAGAGAGAGATGCTTCCTCCACGCACAGGGAGATGGTTGGCTACCTGCAGGCTCTTCGGTCCTTCGCAGGCTTCGTTCAGGGCAGCACACTGAAGCTGTACACAAACTCCCAGGCGGGCTGCCAGATCCTTGAGAAGGGTTGCAGTTCCAAGCACGCCTTGCACAGGCTTGTGGTGGACATTTTTTGGGAGTGCACCAGGCTCGGGGTGTCCCTGTACCCGGTGTGGGTGCCTCGGGAGCTCAATGCTCAGGCAGACTACTTGGCTGGCATTTATGATGGTGATGACTGGCAGCTGAACCCGCACTGGTTCCACTGGCTCGACAGTCTGTGGGGCCCTCACACGGTTGACCGCTTTGGCACGGACAAGAATGCACTTCTCCCGCGGTTCAACAGCAGGTGGTGGTGCCCGGGCTCGGAGAACGTTGACTGTTTCTCTCTAACAGACTGGTGGCTGGAGAACAACTGGTGCAACCCTCCCTTCGGCATGGTCGGCAGGCTCTTGGAGGTGCTTAGGAGGTTCTCGGCGGTGGCTACAATCATCGTGCCGTACTGGACGGGCAGGCATTGGTGGCCTCTTATCTGCCCGGACGGGCAGAACTTTGCTCCCTTTATCAGGGACTGGAGGGAGCTTCCACGGGACACGGCAGAGGCGCTTTTTCTGCCAGGGGCCGGTCGGGCTAATGAGAGAGCCGTGGGCCCGCCTAACTTCAGGGTGTTGGCGCTGCGGGTGGACTACTCGGCTTGAGCAGGAGGGCACCTAGAGTCGGCCTTCTGGCGGCAGGTGGAGGTCAGCCCCAGGGACCCGTTGGAGCAGGAGCTGCTGAGGAGCATGAAGACCGATATGGTGACCACCAGGGCAGTGGGCAGCTGGTGCAACAGCTACTTGGGAGCATTCGGCAGGTTTTCCAGATGGTGCAGGGAAAGGCAGCCCCCGCGGGATCCATGCCCAGCATTGGCAGTCACAGTGGCTTTGTACCTGCGGTTCCTGACAGACAGAGCAGAGACTTACTCGGTGGTCAAGACGGCATCAGGAGCTATTTTTTCAGTGCACGAGGTGGCTCTGGTTCCGAGAGATCAGAACCCCACCAAGTCGGAGCTGTGCAAGGCAGTGAGGGAGCAGGCCAAGAGGAAGTTTGGCTTGGGGGTGAAGAACCGCAAGGCAGCCATGCCCGTGGCTCTGTTGGCAGTCGGTATCAGGTTGTACCATTCAGACAGTAAGGGTTGCTTCTCCATCATCAGGCTGACCGTGGCATGCATGGGGGCAGTCATGTGGGCGGGGTGCTTGCGGTATTCGGACATGAAGATGGTCTGGGTGGGGGCCATGAGGTTCTACAGCACACATATGGTGTTTTTGCTCTGCCACAGGAAGAATGATCAGTACAGAGACGGTGACGTGGTGTATGTCTCCCGCGGCTCGGGAAAGCACTTCTGCCCAGTGGACTTAGCAGAGACACTCATCGAGGCAGGGCAGTTGTCAGGAGCTGTGAATCTCTTCCAGGGTTGGGACGGTAGAAAAGCGGTGAGGGATCCTCAGGTGCCGTTGAACGGCAGGCACATGGACTATCATGTGTGCAGGCGGGAAATAGTCCGCATGGTGGCTCAGGGTACTGGTAAGACGGAGGAAGAGGTCCGCCAGGTCTTCGGGACCCAGAGCATGCGGTCAGGCGGTGCCACTGTGGTGGCCCGCAAGGTGTCCTTCGAGGACTTCATGCGGCATGGGCACTGGATGACTGCGTCGGCAGCCACGAGGTACATTGAGCCGTCCACCGAGGAGCGGGTGGCAGTCACCGTGGCAGCTGACTACTAGATTGTTTGCATGTGGAGCACTAATTGCAACAGTGCTGTAGGAGTGACACTGATGTGTCCTGGCCATTATGTGTGCCTGTGGGCTATTATTGGTATATATTACCTGCATATTACCTGCTGTCTCCGTGACATGCTCTTGCTTTACAGATGTGATTATTGGTTAGCTAGGGTAGCTAGGGTAGCTAGGGGGGACCTGCAGGGCAGGTGTGTCACATAACGGGATGTTATGTGTCACAGTGCAGAGAGCGGAGCGATAGGTGCTGTGTCACATAACTCAGGTTATGTGACACACCGGACCGAGGGTCCCGGTCAGGCAGTATAAGGTTGCGAACTCCCAGAGAGTTCGGCTCCGGTGTTTGATCATATTTCGGATTCAGGGTATTACTGGAATATCCCGGTTCAAGATATCAGACAGTCAGTGAACCAATATAGATAAACTCTCATAAGAAATAAACCCTAAGCTAGATATACCCGGAACGGTCACGGAGTCGGAACGGTCTCGAGTCTAGCTACCTGTGACACTCGGTGTGTCACAGCACAGGCTTACGGATCAGTCACGGTCCAGTGTTGGCTACCTAGGAATCTGTCATAGGGGCCTGCACCGGGACTCCCGGTCAGGGCTGCCTATACAGATTTCAGCACACCACCCCAGCACTGTGGGTGGTGACTGACAGGTAAGTCAGAAAAGTCAAGATAAGTTAGGGTAGGAGCTAGGGCGACAAACCTAACTGCTAATTCAACTGTGCCATTCTGATACACAAATTGAAACCCTCTAGCCGGCACAAGTGCAGAAATATACAGGTACTCAGGTCCTGCTAAACTACTGAAAAGCACTGTGGCAGCAAACCAGATTGAAGATTGTAGATGTCAAAGTAAAGCATAAACCAAATTGAAGACCATGTTGAGGTCAAAGCACATCTCAGTGCACCACCAGAAAGTGGTGCACTGCCAGAGCCAGAAGTAAAGCTACTCGGGGTCAAAGTCCAGAGGAGCACCGTCACCACAATGTCCACGGTAGTAGCTTGCAGCACTGCTCTCCAGTGGGTCAGGCGGCCGGTGAACCACCGTCGCAGCACCCAGGGAGTGCAGTACTGCATCCAGAGTGACGGGGTCCAGCTCGGATATACCGGGGTAGATGCATAAGTCTCCCCTGCACAGCACAGGCTGCGGTGCAGCCCGACCCGATACCTGTACAGAGTCGATGTCATTGGCCGCCGTGTAGGCGGCTGCCCCCACACCCATGATCGAGATGAAAAGAATGAGGGAGACAAAGTAAGGAAAACCCCACGGGCCCGCGTGTGCGGGGAAGCCCCATGGCGGCTTGCCACAACCGTAGGTGCGGGAAGCACCACCAGACTCAGTCACGTGGGCTGCGGGCTCCGACGCATGATTAGCCGAGATGGCCGGAGCCCGCGGCTTGACGGCGAAGCTGCCGTCTGCAAAATCCTCGTAGTCGTCGGTGTCGTAGCCGGTCAAGTCAACCGGCGCAACCGCGGAGTGGTTGGCAGTGTCCACAACCCCCGCGAATTCACCGCCGGACTTCTCCGTGGTGGTCACCCGCGTCGATTGAAGGGACACGGGCGGGCCGTAGCCGTAGAGCTCCAGGAGCTCTTGCTCATTCTCCAAGACAGGCATAGCAGGGGCCGGCACGGCGGATGCCGATGCCGCCGCACCACCTGCCGGAACCTGCTCCTCCGGTGTGATACCTGCGCTCGCAGCGTCACACACCAGAGCCGAAGCCTGCGTCGCAATGCCCGCAGGCGGCGGGAAAGAGGCGTGAGTGTAATGTACCTTAGGCTCTACCGCCGCGTTGACCTCCGCCGCGAGGTCGTCCAGCCGCTGCAGGATGTCGTCACCGGACGTCTCCGCCACCGGTGTCACCGCGTCAACGGAGAAGCCGTAGGCCGACACGTCGATGCCTCCCACAACGCCCCCGCACAGCACCGCTGGCGGACCGTACACCGTCGCCGCGCGGGCAAAGGCCTCAGCTCCATCATCCGCCGCCTCCTGAAAGACAGCACACATGGCGAGGGCATGCACGCCCTCCGCATCCTCGTCGTCGATGGGGATACAGAAAGCCGCGGCCGAGGTGGGGGAATGTTGGCGACCGCCAAGCGGGCAGTCGCGGTAGAAATGATAGAGGTCCTTACCAGTCTTCTTGCAGCGGGTACACAGCGGCTTAGCCCGCTGCTCGTCACGATCGTAGCCCACCGCCGGTGGGGATTGGACCCCCATGCGGAAGCCCCGCGGTGACTGCCCGCGCTGCTGCTGCCGGCGCTGCCCGTGCTGCCGCTGCGGCGGATCCCGCTGCTGCTGCACCACCGGCGGAGCCGCCCCGCACTGCCGCCGTACCAGCTCGGTCAACTCCTTGATCTTGTCCAGAAGTACCTGGTGCTCGCTGCTGGTGAGCAGAGCCGACGCACCACCACCTGCGGGCTTGGCCAGAACGGCCTTCCCCACGTCCGTCTGCGCCCATGCCTGATAAATCTCTACAACCAGAGAGCGCAGAGCACCGAGGGAAACCGCCGCGAGATCGGCCACCATGGGGTAACGCACCTTGACCGCGGCGTAGAACACCGGGTCAAGCCGGCTGTAGAGGCTGAGCTTCCTGGTGGCCTCGGTGGGGGTCCAGTCGGCGGCCTTGTTATCCCGCACCAAACGTTGTTCCCGAGCCAAAATCGGCTGCGGGTCAACGTTTGCGGGATAAGTAAGCGCGGCATGCTCCTGCTGGAAGGACTCCCGCAACGCCACTGGTACGCTGCGCTTCACGATGTCCACCAGCGCACGCCGTCCATCTCGGTCGGCAGACGCGTCCGTACCCGTAAGCCAGACGTGGGCGTTGCTGTGCTTCTCGATGATAAGCCCAAGCACGTCGTACAGCAAGGCGTTCACCTTTCCCACCACCAGAGCCTGGGGGTCGTCAAGGTCGAACGAGACGAGGTCCAGCCCAGCGGACTCAAACTCCGTACGTAGCTGAACCACCACATCGGAGAGGAGACCCGCGTCAGAAGTGCCGCTGAAATAATGCTTCTTGTCGCCAAGGATATCCTCGCGGATACCCTTGGCCCATGTCCGATGGAGCCGCCCCTTGTAGACCTCGTCCACAAGCTTGGACTGCTCCTGTAGATACTTCCTCGTCGCAACGTCGGCGTCGGTGTTGGAAGTAGGGTCGGGGTTCGTAATAGCCGGTGATTTGGCCGTCGGTGTGTTGCGAACCGCGTCAGTGAGCCTCAGCGAGGCGTCGATGTCGGAGTCCCTCGTGAGGGACCGTTTTGCTCTAGTGGATACACCCATAATTCTGAAAGCCTGATGGGAGGTGGTACGCCGGGGCGCGTTCGGGTAATGTTGGGAAGATGCGACGTCACAGTCACGGAAGGAGCGGTAGAGCCATGCGAGCGAGAGGCACTGGAAGACGTCGTCGAGGTCGAAGGTGCTCGAGCCACCAGCCCAAAAATCGGAAGCAAGCGGGATCAGGGCAAGCGTAATACCGTAAATGAACATTGCGTCGACTAGGTCCGGTCCAGGTCGAATCCCCATAGCTGCGGCTCAAAGACGCTCACCGCAAACAGCTCATCTCAAAATTCCCGTGAGTCCCCAAACGCGCCGTCGCGCACCACCTCTCCAAGCGGCTGCTTTAGCCAATCATGGCCAAACTAGCTGTGGAATATAGCGTGGAATGGGTCCACGACCTACTGGAATATCCCGGTTCAAGATATCAGACAGTCAGTGAACCAATATAGATAAACTCTCATAAGAAATAAACCCTAAGCTAGATATACCCGGAACGGTCACGGAGTCGGAACGGTCTCGAGTCTAGCTACCTGTGACACTCGGTGTGTCACAGCACAGGCTTACGGATCAGTCACGGTCCAGTGTTGGCTACCTAGGAATCTGTCATAGGGGCCTGCACCGGGACTCCCGGTCAGGGCTGCCTATACAGATTTCAGCAGGTATTATTCCCGCCCTCCGCCCTTCTGCTGAGATCCATGATATATTTTTAGCAATAATAAGTTTCATCTCTTGTTGATTCGCTGACGGTTCCGCCTTGACCGTCTTTGTTGTGGCACTAATAACTTTAGATTATTAGTGCCCTCCAATACCCTATTTCCGTGACATGCTCTTGCTTTACATATGTGATTATTGGTTAGCTAGGGTAGCTAGGGTAGCTAGGGTAGCTAGGGTAGCTAGGGGGGACCTGCAGGGCAGGTGTGTCACATAACCCTTCCCTTTCTGAATTAATTGGTACCTCGGAGGTATTCGGTTGGTGACATCGTATTCAGTCTACTCTCGTCCCCAGAGTTTAGACGAGCCGCGCTTCGCGCGGCTACCCGCGATTCGATTCGAGGGCTGCGTTACTTGATGATTGTGGAGCTCGTCTAAACTCTGGTCTTTCTCGTCAAAAGCCAGAATTTAGACGATAAATGTCTACCTTTTTCTTACGGACCTCGGCAGTCGGCAGCTCAACAACGTATTTCGCTCCCGACTGGCTCATGATGCCGATATGTTTATGGTCTGAGAGTTGAATATTTTGTTAATAATATCAGTAACTTTTGTTTTATGCGGCGAGGCCTCACTGCAACCTCAAGGACGTCAGCTTAAGCGCGTAGGCTTCTCGAAGATTGCGATACTTAATTCACGTGAACGTCATCTTCGCTAGTTCGTTGCATGAGCTATGGCGCTCGGAACCGAGCAAATGAAACTGATTTGGAAAGGTATTGCACTCCTCTTTTGGTTTCCGTGTTCTATGTTGGACCTAGGGCGGATGTTTGTTTGTTATTCACGTGTGAACGTAGAGCAGGCGCAGGCTCCGCTGTTCCTTGGGCATCTTTGATGTTTCATAGCATGAGCTACAGATGTCGGAACCGTACAATTCGAAAAGTTTTCGGCAGCTAAGAGTGCCCCCTTTCAGTTTAACTTGCGTACGTTAGCCCTAGGGCGGATGTTTGTGAGTTATTCTAACCACGGTTTGTGGCTGGCTTGTGCATTGCAGATAATTGGCCATCTTAGATATTTCTTCGAGGGAGCTATAGAGCTCGGAACCGAGCAAATGAAACTGTTTTGGAAAGGTATTGCACTCCTCCTTTAGGTCCCGTGGCGTATTGGAGCCCTAGGGCGGATGTTTGTTTGTTATTCACGCGTGAACATTGAGCAGCCGCAGGATCCGCTGTTCCTAGGGCATCTTTAATATTTCATAGCATGAGCTACAGATGTCGGAACCGAGCAAATCAAAAAGTTTTCGGCAGCTAAGAGTGCCCCCTTTCAGTTTAACTTGCGTACGTTAGCCCTAGGGCGGATGTTTGTGAGTTATTCTAACCACGGTTTGTGGCTGGCTTGTGCATTGCAGATAATTGGCCATCTTAGATATTTCTTCGAGGGAGCTATAGAGCTCGGAACCGAGCAAATGAAACTGTTTTGGAAAGGTATTGCACTCCTCTTTTAGGTCCCGTGGCGTATTGGAGCCCTAGGGCGGATGTTTGTTTGTTATTCACGCGTGAACATTGAGCAGCCGCAGGATCCGCTGTTCCTAGGGCATCTTTAATATTTCATAGCATGAGCTACAGATGTCGGAACCGAGCAAATCAAAAAGTTTTCGGCAGCTAAGAGTGCCCCCTTTCGTTTAACTTGCGTATGTGAGCCCTAGGGCGGATGTTTGTCAACTATTCTAACCACGGTTTGTGGCTGGCTTGTGCATTGCAGATAATTGGTCATCTTAGATATTTCTTCGAGGGAGCTATAGAGCTCGGAACCGAGCAAATGAAACTGTTTTGGAAAGGTATTGCACTCCTCTTTTAGGTCCCGTGGCGTATTGAAGCCCTAGGGCGGATGTTTGTTTGTTATACACGCGTGTACATTGAGTTGGCGTGTGCATTGCACAAAATAGGGTTTCGAAGCTCCTTCCTCAAGGGAGCTATGCAACTCGGATGAGGAGCAAGCGGTGAAGTTTTAAAAAGGTAATTCACTTCTCTTCACTTTCTTTGGCCTATGTGGGCCTTGGGGGAGATGGCAAAGTGTTGTTTTGATGTGTAGCGCAAAGCACGTGAGGCCATGCATACGCCTTTTAGATAGGGTTTTCAGACCCCACCCTTTCGAGGGGATCACTGTGTGACATCATAAAACGGAGCACATAGGTATGTAGAGCCGGGTGTGAGGAAAAGGGGGCACTTTTCAAAAGTGAATTTGCCTTTCTTATGCTCCTATGGCGCCCATTCTTAGGGTAGTGGGTAGGGTTCGCATAGGGCGGGACGTGAGCTCCTGCATCGCAGGGTTTCAGACCCCCCCTGTCGGGGGTATCACTGTATGACATCATAAAACGGAGCATATAGCTATGTAGAGCCGGGTGTGAGGAAAAGGGGGCACTTTTCAAAAGTGAATTTGCCTTTCTCATGCTCCTATGGCGCCCATTCTTAGGGTAGTGGGTAGGGTTCGCATAGGGCGGGACCTGAGCTCCTGCATCGCAGGGTTTCAGACCCCCCCTGTCGGGGGTATCACTTTGTGACATCATAAAACGGGGCACATAGCTATGTAGAGCCGGGTGTGAGGAAAAGGGGGCACTTTTCAAAAGTGAATTTGCCTTTCCTATGCTCCTATGGCGCCCATTCTTAGGGTAGTGGGTAGGGTTCGCATAGGGCGGGACGTGTGCTCCTTTATCGCAAGGTTTCAGACCCCCCTGTCGGGGGGGTCACTTTGTGACATCATAAAACGGGGCACATAGCTATGTAGAGCCGGGTGTGAGGAAAAGGGGGCACTTTTCAAAAGTGAATTTGCCTTTCCTATGCTCCTATGGCGCCCATTCTTAGGGTAGTGGGTAGGGTTCGCATAGGGCGGGACCTGAGCTCCTGCATCGCAGGGTTTCAGACCCCCCCTGTCGGGGGTATCACTTTGTGACATCACAAAACGGAGCACATAGCTATGTAGAGACGGGTGTGAGGAAAAGGGGGCACTTTTCAATAGTGAATTTGCCTTTCTCATGCTCCTATGGCGCCCATTCTTAGGGTAGTGGGTAGGGTTCGCATAGGGCGGGACCTGAGCTCCTGCATCTCAGGGTTTCAGACCCCCCTGTCGGGGGGGTCACTTTGTGACATCATAAAACGGGGCACATAGCTATGTAGAGCCGGGTGTGAGGAAAAGGGGGCACTTTTCAAAAGTGAATTTGCCTTTCCTATGCTCCTATGGCGCCCATTCTTAGGGTAGTGGGTAGGGTTTGCATAGGGCGGGACGTGTGCTCCTGCATCGCAGGGTTTCAGACCCCACCTGTCGGGGGTATCACTTTGTGACATCACAAAACGGAGCACATAGCTATGTAGAGCCGGGTGTGAGGAAAAGGGGGCACTTTTCAAAAGTGAATTTGCCTTTCCTATGCTCCTATGGCGCCCATTCTTAGGGTAGTGGGTAGGGTTCGCATAGGGCGGGACGTGTGCTCCTTTATCGCAAGGTTTCAGACCCCCCTGTCGGGGGGGTCACTTTGTGACATCATAAAACGGGGCACATAGCTATGTAGAGCCGGGTGTGAGGAAAAGGGGGCACTTTTCAAAAGTGAATTTGCCTTTCCTATGCTCCTATGGCGCCCATTCTTAGGGTAGTGGGTAGGGTTCGCATAGGGCGGGACCTGAGCTCCTGCATCGCAGGGTTTCAGACCCCCCCTGTCGGGGGTATCGTTAGATACACTGGGCACAGGCATAACATGGAGAAGGACAAACTCAAGGTGAAGGACTTGTGTCTGACGCTTGGCATGTTCAAGAGTGATGGAGTCCCATTGCCATTGGTTGATCATTTCGTGGTGGACGGTGGTGCTACGAGGATGCCAGAGCATGCGGAGAAGTACTTGGACATCGAGGGGCATTCACGGGCGGCTGTGGAGAGAGCGTGCGATGTGGTCCGCGCGGTGC
The DNA here is from genome assembly GCA_001247695.2 of Cymbomonas tetramitiformis. Classification (NCBI taxonomy): domain Eukaryota; kingdom Viridiplantae; phylum Chlorophyta; class Pyramimonadophyceae; order Pyramimonadales; family Pyramimonadaceae; genus Cymbomonas; species Cymbomonas tetramitiformis. The sequence goes on along the minus strand of LGRX02027865.1, from coordinate 46,864 downwards.
AAGTGGAGGCAGAACTTTCCATTTTGGCAAATGCGGCGAAGCGAGCATTCGTGTGTGTCATCGGAAGCGCTCCTGTGAGAGTCAGGATGGCGGCTGGTGGTGTAAACCCTGCACGTGTGTACTCATGGTGTGAGGAGGAAAGCGATGCTCTACGCCCAGAGACCGAAGTTGATGAAGGTGGGGATCAGGAGATGGCGGAGCTCATGGCGAATGGCTTTTTGCCCTTGGGCAGTTTGTCTGAATTGGAGAGGGAATGCATCGTAACTGATGGGACGCCGCAACACAGCCTAGCGGTAGAGGAGTACGAGCGGTGGATGCGTGAGAGGACTGGAGACGCTTTCGTGCTTGCGTTCGCGCATCGTGTGAGTAGGGATCACGCGAGTTATTTGGCATGTGAGTTGGAGGAACACTCTTTTGATGGCACAGACTTATTGCTTGGCGGGTTGAGGGCATCGATATCCGATGATGAAGCCATCAACATCGCGGTCATGCAAAATCAGATTTTGTGCACTGATATTGAGGGGGAACGAGTAGCCATTCGAGCGAGATTGGCTGATTTCGAGGTTGGGTGCCAAGCTCGCTTACTACAAGCAGTCGTGGATGGTGAGGATGGCTTGAGATGGAGGCTTGGCAACGGAGTTGGGGGCGATGGAATGCAAGTGGAGGGTGGATGTTTTCATGCGGAAAACTTAAACCGGGCGGAAGCGATGGAGAAAATGAAGGCGCTGCGGGCAAAGGCGGCGGAAGGGACATCGCAACCTGGTGACAAGGGGTATATGCTGGCACAGCGGCTGGTGCCGATGTCTGGTGCGGTCGTGGTGGATTGCTGGAGTTGCAAATCAGTCAAGATGAGTTTTCCTAGTGGATCGAAGTTTGCAGGACACATACCGTTGGCGGCTGTGCGGCGTGCTGATCGGCAAGTTGACCATGACACGCCGGTAATCGAGCTGGGAGGAGTCGGAAAGGCGACTGGCCCTAAGCTTATAGCGCTTGGGCTGACGACAATCGGGTCGCTAGCGGCGTTGACTGAGACATCTATGGCGGCATTGCATGTTCAAATGCAAGTTGCTGGGGTGAAAAACCTCAATCTTCGCAGACATCATGAAAACGCGCTTGCATTGCTAGCCACTGGCGTGGCCGATGAGGATCCCGCTAGTGAAGACGAGCGCGAGATGGAGGATTGCTTAACTTTTGATGATAGTGATGAAGAGATCGAGAGGAATTTGGTAAGTGATTGTGTGAATTGCAATATAGTAGCTAGGGATGTGGGTTAGTAGATGCCGATGTTGTAGGGAGTGGTAAAGATATCTGCCCCATGCATTTGTCCCCAACCTAGTGCGAGGGTAGTAGAATGCATGAAGGTTGCCTTGATATCATGCGCACTCAAAGTAAGTGAGAATGAAGGGTAGGTTTCGTGTGGTGTTATGGAACAGGGATGAGTGCATCTCGGTTGTTGAAGATCGCCAACCAACGCATTTTCAAGCACGCAGAGTTTCGTGGTGATCAAGAAGCTATTTGCACAGCGGCTGTCGGCGGAAGTGACATTTTGGCAGTTATGCCTACGGGGGCTGGAAAGAGCTTGTGTTACCAACTTCCTGCAACCATCGGATCTGGACTCACGGTAGTGATATCTCCACTACTATCCTTGATGCATGATCAAGTAACAACATTAGTCAGTAAGGACATCGCTGCTATCAAGTATACTAGTGAGCTGACAGTTAACGCGAAGGCGTGTTATCTAGATATGATAAAGCGAGGGATGATAACATTGTTATATCTTGCACCAGAGACATTAATCAGTGAGCAAGAGAAAGATGCCGATTTGACACGGGCACTTTTAGAAGTCCACGCTATGGCCAAATTGAAGCGGTTTGTAGTGGATGAGGCTCATTGTGTCAGTGAGTTCGGTGCAGACTTCAGAAAGGCATACGCTAGGCTCGGAGAACTGAGAGACCATTTCCCGGACGTACCATTCACGGCAGTTACAGGGACAGCCACAGACAAGACAAAATCAGATATTAAAGTACTGCTAAAGCTTAAGAAACCCATGGAGTTTTGCACCAACTCGCATAGACCCAATCTGTATGTGAGTATCCTAGACAAGATTTTGGAAGATGAGACAGTTTCCGGGCAAAACATTGAAGGGAGTTGGCGACAAATACATAGTTTCATATTGGATCAACCGTCCACCTCTGCTGGCATCGTCTATTGTATGACTCAAGTTCAATGTGAGAAGGTTGCAACCTGGTTGAGTCAACAAGAGCATACGGGTGCTTTAATCACGACGGCACACTATCACGGAGGAATGATATCTTCCGATCGTTCACAAGTGTACAAAGACTTTATGACAGGAAAAATCCGAGTAGTAGTGGCGACCAATGCCTTTGGCATGGGTGTAGACAAAGCAGACGTCAGGTGGATTGTACACCACACGATGCCACAATCTATTGAGGCATATGTTCAAGAAATTGGTAGAGCAGGAAGAGATGGCGAGCGGGCTAACTGCATGTTGTTGTTCTCACCAAAGAACTTGCAAAATATCAAAATCGTGTTTCAAAAGAATACAGAAAATCAAGAATCGAAACGAAGCAAACTCAAAGAGATGGGCAAATATTGTTTCAACATCAAAGATTGTAGACACCAAATGTTATTGGATCACTTTGGCGACAAAATCAAAGTGTCACGAGGTTGCAAGATGTGTGACATTTGCTCGACACCAAGTGGACTTGTTTTGACAGAGGCACAAGAGAAACGTGGCAGTGGTATGAAGAGACCTCAACGCTCATCGCATTCTTCACTAGAGCCTGGCCAGAGGAAGAGGCGTTAATGGAAAATACTATGTATTTAGTATATATATTTGGAATGTAAGCTTGCACTATATCAAATAGCATATAGCATATCATATTGATAGCGGTAAAGCACCTATAGAGAAAGACGGGACCTCTCTTATATTGACGGCTAATAGCAACATGTCATTAAGTACCTTTCATGGCATGTGACACGTTGTAATGAACTAGGGGCAAGATGCTCATGGGATTCGCCGCGTCTTTCACAAGAAATAACCTTGAAATGAAAAAGTTATGACATTTTACTTTATTTTGAAACTGCAGATACCCTGTTTCGCTGGCCAACTGGTGATTTTGACACTGGTATCTCTTGTACTAGGAGTTCCAGGCATCTCCTGGACATGCGTCAAGCAGTAAACCTGCATTATATAACCCCCTGCTGCCACCATACAAATTTTAGGGGATTCGGAGGACCCCCCCTGACAAGTACTTCCAGAGTCTCCGGACGCCCATAAGCTCAATCTGCGTTACAAACCCTAAGTAATATTCGCGCTATTTCGGTCCGGAGACTCGGGTTCCAGAGTAGTATTCAGTCGGTGACATGAACTGATTTGGTTTATGTCGCTCATGTCACTGACTGAATTAATCAATCAGTCTAATCACAAATCAGTCGATTCCTTCACGAGTTTCCGGCTGGGTCTCATCGAACCTGTGATTCCGTCACATGACAGTCGCGATGACTCTGTCATGTTCCGTGAACCTCCAGCGCATCTACCTTTACAGTACAGTACTGTACAGTACTGTACCCTTTAGCTTTACGAAAACGACAAAGAGATCAACACGAGGGCGCCGAAGCGCGAAGCCGAAGGCTCGAATTTCCCCTCTGCCCGTGCCGATTCGCATTTTTCTCCTTCGCTTTCGTGATCGGCACCTAAACAAACAAGCTTCCCCATAATTTGAACTTTTAGGGTTTTCCTTCTGCAGCGCAAGTGATTCAATATATTACAGGAAGTCTGGATCTGATCCCGTCCGGGCCAGAGGTGCTTGCTAGAGGTTACTATTACCAGAGGAACTTACACGAAAGAACGTTAGTATTTTTAGGTGCGGCATCTTACTTCGGAACGGATCAGTGAGACGATGAAACCAAATAGAATTATCGCCACACTGCTAGTCTTGGTTTCTTGCGGTGCCAGTGCCGATGAAGCCGCGGAAGCTGTACCCAATGAGCTGAAACCTGCAAACGCTGGAGCGTCTCAAGAGCAACAAAACAGACAAAACAAGCTACCTTACCTGAGCGCAAGTGTTCGTAAAGCGAGGGAGCAGAGGGCCTCCGCTTCGAGGTTTAGAAAAAACTTTGGTATCACAACAGGTGATGAGCCCATGTGTGATCGATCTGGATAGGTTGTCGCAGTACGCATGGAATCTTCCCATGCCTTGACGTACTGGATGTGCTTCACCACTTCGAAGCGATATGATCGCCACGAAACTGCTGTGGGTCTGTGTACTCTCAGAGAAAGTCTCGCAACGTGACACTTTTATGAAGTTGCTTGAAAGTTTTGGCTGTTTTGGTGTACTTACACCCCGGCATGTGCTTCCAGGCAGCGCCTATTCCGCTAAACCCAACCCCGGGTCGCGCATTCAAAATGTCCGGCTCAGGTGCTCAAGCGCGCGCGCTCTCTCTCTCTTTCGATATTCTTCTGATCACAAATGCGTCGCCTAGATCTTCATCTTGTTTGATAACAGCTCCACCCAGGGAGCTAAACTTTTGATTTGCCAGTGTGCTGATGTGCACCACAAGGGGCTTCTGTTGCGATTGCCCTACCTCGACCAAATGTAAGTAGCAAAGAAGTGCGCACAAGCTCGTCAGGCCTGCCAAGGTTGTCTCGCGATTTCGGCCTTGACCACTTCGTTAGACCGGCCAGGCTTCCGGAGAGCCGCAATGATACTGGGATAGAACTGTGGGAAACGTTTGACCACTGTAGTTCCCCACTGCGGTCGTGTGCGTTTTGAAATCACGATGCTGCCTGCTTCGCTTTCGTCGTAGAGCGCTGAGGCCAGAGTTCACTTGCTGCCGTTGTATCCGGCCGTGGTTGAGAGGCACTGCGGATCCAGGGCGCGGCCACGCCGCGCGGCAAGGAGAGGCTCGCTGAATTCCGGGACTTCGGTGGCTCTTCCACCTTTCGGCCCAACTGCACGCCTGGAGGTGACCGCAACTTCCCAGCCCCCCGGTCACGTCCCAGTCCGCCGAATAACCGCCGGCCACGTACGATTCCGTGGACCAACCCCAGATTCTTCAGAACCCCTTCACCTCCCTTAACCCTCTGCGAGCGCTGATGTGATAGCTTCCGTTACGCGCTTTCGCGGCGGGCCAAGCCCGCTCCAGCCAAGTCACCGGGCGACTTAGGTACAATCACGGGGCTGAGTCTGCGTGCCCAGAGATGAAGTTAGTGCGATGAATATTTGACGTTTCCCTATCAAGCTTAGCTTCTGTCGACTGGGCTCGCCACGTGCGCGCTACTCGAACGCTGCGCTCTTCCAGAGCCAAGCCAGGTCCGTCGAGCCAAGGAGGGCTCTCTGGACGGCATCTCGCCGCAGTGGTGACGCACCGTAAATCGGCGCACCTCCTCATTTATGGGAGCGCGTCCATGCAGGCGTTGCGGGATGAGGCGTTTGACCTCACTGCGGAGGTCACCTATGGATGTGCGGACCCCACGCCCGAGGACTCCCGCTGTGCGGGCGCGCCGGCGCTAGACGGCTTTCTGCACCCGCGGGGGCAGGGGCAGGAGAACCACACCGGGCAGGCGAACAGCACAGGACCCTTCGCAGGGCTGCTGGAGGCACCCCCGGGGTCCTCCAATCATGCCTCTTCACTCATCGAGCTTCCGGGCGGCGCGCTGCTGCTGGCGTGGTTCAGTGGCACTGCCGAGGGCAATGGGAATGTGGGCATCTTGCTGGCTCGCCTCGAGCCTGGCAGCCAGCAGTGGAGCAAGCCCTTCATGGTCTGCCCCAACCAACACCGCTCTCCCCGATGCGCGCGCCTGCCACGTGCCCCCCCCGGTGCCGCTCTCCCCGGTGCGCGCGCCTGCCACGTGCCTCCCCCGGTGCCGCTCCCCCCGGTGCAGTTTTCCGCTAGGCTCTCACACGTTGGCATTTGCGGCGGCCTTCACCAGAGGAGGCAGTGCTCTAGCGAACCTTGCACCGCTGGTTGCGACACCTGGCAGCTGTCTTCTGCCTGCCTATCCCGCGGTGCACAAGGGGTCACGGCTAAAAGCTCCCAAGCCGCGAGGCTCCGAAACACGGTGCCGCCGGTGGAGGTGTCCAGGTGGCGGTGGACCCGGAACGCAGCGCGCAGAACCCGCTGCTGTTCCACGATGCAGAGCGGGGCGAGGTGGTGCTGCTGCACACCTCCCAGGCCGCAGGGCAGGGGCAGGGAACGTCGCGCGTCGATCTGCTGCGGTCCGCAGACAGCGGCGCCACGTGGGGCAATGCCACGACCGTGTTCACCGACAACGGCCCCTTCATCCGCAACACGATGCTGCTCGGAGCCGACGGGCGCGACTGGCTGCTGCCTATGTACTACACTCCGAGCGGGTACCGAAAGTTCGCAGAGCACTACTGCCGCATGCAGCGCTCCTCCGACGGGGTGTGCCCACAGCTCCCGGGACCCCACCTTCTGCTCCCCCCTGCCCCGTCTCTCGGGGAGGGCCCGAGCCTGTGGCTGAGCCTGCGCGGCTTCTGGAGGAAAGCGGGCCTCCATGCTGCCTGCAGATGTGGAGGTGGTGATGTCGACTCAATGCTTCCTGGTTGCCTCCTGGCAGAAGCGTGGCAGTCCAGCTGGCAAGCTGGACGCCGGTGACCGGTGTCTGTTGATATGGCGTGGCAGTCCAGCTGGCAGGCTGGCGGGCGGTAACCAGTTTCTGTTGATACGGCACGTGTGGCACCCTACCCGGTGTCTCAGGGAGCCACGCGTTGGGTAAGCCGCCGGGCGCACCCTACCCGGTGTCTCAGGGAGCCACGCGCTGGGTAAGCCGGCGGGTGCACCCTACCCGGTGTCTCAGGGAGCCACGCGTTGGGTAAGCCGGCGGGTGCACCCTACCCGGTGTCTCAGGGAGCCACGCGTTGGGTAAGCCGGCCCTACCCGGTGTCTCAGGGAGCCACGCGTTGGGTAAGCCGGCAGGTGCACCCTACCCGGTGTCTCAGGGAGCCACGCGTTGGGTAAGCCGGCGGGTGCACCCTACCCGGTGTCTCAGGGAGCCACGCGTTGGGTAAGCCGGCAGGTGCACCCTACCCGGTGTCTCAGGGAGCCACGCGCTGGGTAAGCCGGCGGGTGCACCCTACCCGGTGTCTCAGGGAGCCACGCGCTGGGTAAGCCGGCGGGTGCACCCTACCCGGTGTCTCAGGGAGCCACGCGCTGGGTAAGCCGGCGGGTGCACCCTACCCGGTGTCTCAGGGAGCCACGCGTTGGGTAAGCCGGCGGGTGCACCCTACCCGGTGTCTCAGGGAGCCACGCGTTGGGTAAGCCGGCGGGTGCACCCTACCCGGTGTCTCAGGGAGCCACGCGTGGGTAAGCCGGCGGGCGCACCCTACCCGGTGTCTCAGGGAGCCACGCGTTGGGTAAGCCGGCGGGTGCACCCTACCCGGTGTCTCAGGGAGCCACGCGTTGGGTAAGCCGGCGGGTGCACCCTACCCGGTGTCTCAGGGAGCCACGCGCTGGGTAAGCCGGCGGGTGCACCCTACCCGGTGTCTCAGGGAGCCACGCGTTGGGTAAGCCGGCCCTACCCGGTGTCTCAGGGAGCCACGCGCTGGGTAAGCCGGCGGGGGCAACCTTATTCGGTGTCTCAGGGAGCCACGCGTTGGGTATGCCGGCGGGCGCACCCTACCCGGTGTCTCAGGGAGCCACGCGTTGGGTAAGCCGGCGGGGGCACCCTTATTCGGTGTCTCAGGGAGCCACGCGTTGGGTATGCCGGCGGGCGCACCCTACCCGGTGTCTCAGGGAGCCACGCGCTGGGTAAGCCGGCGGGCGCACCCTACCCGGTGTCTCAGGGAGCCACGCGCTGGGTAAGCCGGCGGGTGCACCCTACCCGGTGTCTCAGGGAGCCACGCGTTGGGTAAGCCGGCGGGCGCACCCTACCCGGTGTCTTAGGGAGCCACGCGTTGGGTAAGCCGGCGGGTGCACCCTACCCGGTGTCTCAGGGAGCCACGCGTTGGGTAAGCCGGCGGGTGCACCCTACCCGGTGTCTCAGGGAGCCACGCGTTGGGTAAGCCGGCGGGCGCACCCTACCCGGTGTCTCAGGGAGCCACGCGTTGGGTAAGCCGGCGGGTGCACCCTACCCGGTGTCTCAGGGAGCCACGCGCTGGGTAAGCCGGCGGGTGCACCCTACCCGGTGTCTCAGGGAGCCACGCGTTGGGTAAGCCGGCGGGCGCACCCTACCCGGTGTCTCAGGGAGCCACGCGTTGTATGAGCCGGCGGGTGCACCCTACCCGGTGTCGCAGGGAGCCACGCGTTGGGTAAGCCGGCGGGTGCACCCTACCCGGTGTCTCAGGGAGCCACGCGCTGGGTAAGCCGGAAGGGAGAGGGGGCGGGGGGTTGTCTCTTGGTGTGCTGCGCAGGGGAGAACTTGGCAGCGCGTCAGCATGTCCCAGGTGCGTCGCTCTCCCCGGTCAGCATGTCCCAGGTGCGCCGCTCTGCCCGGTCAGCATGTCCCAGGTGCGTCGCTCTGCCCGGTCAGCATGTCCCAGGTGCGCCGCTCTGCCCGGTCAGCATGTCCCAGGTGCGCCGCTCTGCCCAAACAGCGGATGCCACAGTGCTCTGGTTCACGGAGGCGCGCACCTTTTCCGAACAGAACCAGGCCCCGCCTTGAGTTTCTGTGATTGTGCCTAGGGCAGGAGCAGTGCCACCTGCGTCACACGGCAGGAGCAGTGCCACCTGCGTCACATGGCAGGAGCAATGCCACCTGCATCACACGGCAGAAGCCATGGCGCACCGCGTGCTTACCTCACTAAGCTCTCTTGCGAATCGTGGAGCGGTTCGATGCTCACTGCCTGACGCTGCGGGAGACCTGGCTGGGGGGTGAGGGGACCGGTCCATCGGTGCCAGGCGGGCGCGTGGTTGGCCCAGCCCTCCGTGGTGCGCACTGGTAAAAGTGCGTCCACGCCACGTGGCCCCCTTGCCCACCATTTCCTTGCCTGCTTCCCACCTGCCAGCACTTGCTTCCGCAGGTCGCCCGGGTCGCTGCAGTGAGTGCACGCCACGTGGCGCTGGTCACTGCCCGGCGGCTGGCACAGAGCCCAGACATCGGGGGTCGCGGTGCGGGCGCGCGGGGTGGGGCACGGAGACTGACCGGGCGGGTACGGGGACGGCTGACGTGGAGCAGAAGCTCTGGTGGCATTCTTCCGCGACCGCCGCGGTGTCCACGTGTACCGGAGCACGTCCCAGGTGCGGAGCCGAGGGTGCCTGGGGCACTGACCGGGGGCAGCTGCGCGAGTGCGCGTGAGCCCTGGGAGGCGCCACGAGGGTAAGGGACCTCACGCACCGAAGCCGAGGGATCATACAGTTTATAACATTTCGGCTGTGGGCTGCGAGTGTGTGTGGACCTATACCCTACAACCCGGCGGACGCCTCATGACACCCACAACCCAAGCACCAGCTGTAAGCAAACCCCTACCCTGGGAGCACAGTTGAATCTCTGCCGAAGGTGCTAGGTGTTGGCTGTGGCCCACCTACAAGCCTCGAGTACAGTTCACTATGCCAAGCTGGCCTCGCTTTATGTGAACAAGGACGGGCAACGGAGATTTCCCGGTGTCAGTTGTGCCCCGTCAAAGCTTGTCTGTGTCCGGGTATCCTGTCTGTGGTCTCTGTCCTTCGGCGCTCCGTCACATTCCATTGGTCGTTAAGCCATCGTCCTCTCCCTGGCACCTCCCGTAGTTCTGGTCCCTACCCGGAGGGCTAGGTGCAGGGTACCGGGCGCAGCCCTTTCCGAGTGAAGCGCACCACATTCCACTCTCCGGCTACTCGGGCAGGGACTAGCCTCTCGCCGCACTGCCTGCAGCATGCATCCAGGCCACCATGCTCCCCACTGCAGCAGGCTGAGGACCGCTTAGGCGCTGCAGAGCTGTTCTATATTCAGAAGAGGCGCCCGGGGGATGACACGGCGTCATGAGAGTGGGTGTTGAACACGATGCGTGAGCCGTGGTGCCTGACACGATGTGCACGTCGGCGGGCTCAGGATGACGGGAAGTCCTGGAGCAAGCCGCAGGCGACCATTCTGCCGAATAACAACGCCGGGCTGCAGGCTATCCGACTAAGGTCGGGATGGATTGCTCTGGCCTTTAACAACAACGCAGGTACTGTTCTGCGGGAGAGGCCTTCGAGGGTGAAGCGCGCTGTCATTGCGGGGTGTCACTACGGCGCTCCGACAAGCGTGACCGCCGCGAGGCCTAAGCTGTCGGGTTCGACTGCAGCGCATGGCAGCTTTAACTCGTCTGCAAGCTGGGGGGCGGCACTGGTGCACTGCCATACCCTTGTGACAGCAGCAGCTTACTTACAAGGGGGGCTGCTGCAATGCTACAGGCGGTCCTGGTGGCAACCGCCACCCCATGTCGCTGGCACTTTCTGCTGATGGGGGCGCCACGTGGCCCTTCGTGCGGGACCTCGAGAAGGGGACACTTGGCGAGTACTCGTATCCCTCAATTCTTCAGGTGATGCACCGCTCCGATCGGGTGCGCATGTCCTGCGAGCTCGATGATCCCCTCTGTGTGTTTTGTTTGGCACTCCTGCGAGCTCGATGTTGCATGGACCCTTCTGTACAAGTCTGTGCACAGCTCCAGGCACCCTGCCGTCCACTCACATACCCTGGAAACCCAGCTTCGTGTACAACCGAGCCCTGCAGTGCCTCCCCATTGGGCGAGCTTGACAGGTGCGATTTGCATGTGATACCTACGCACTCAGGACGAAGCTGGCAGGATCCACGTCACCTACACGTATCTCCGACAGACCATCAAGCATGTTATTGTGTCGGAGAACTGGGTCAAGGCAGGAAGCACTGAAGGCGTCTTCAAGCCCTCCAAGGAGCACAAGGGCGCCACTGAAGGTTTCAGTCTAGCCAGCGACCCTGTTGGCCAAGACAAGCTCAAACAGGAGGGGGACGGCAAGGAGATGGTAGCCGATGAGCCAGGGGAGGTGACGCAGGGCTCCAATCACGCCCACGACGGAGCAGCTCGTGATCAGAGCTCGGGAGCAAGCCGCGCTTTGCCGCTGATGGCGGCCCACAACCGCCCGAGTCAACTCGCCTCGCTGAACCGGCTGCGCCGCGCCAGGGTGGTCCAATCTGCGAAGAGGCGCGCAGACAAACAAACAAATGCGCGCCCGAGAAGCGCCGTCGGGTGGCTGGGCCCCAACAGTGACGCCGGGCAAGGCAATGCGGGCGTAAACAGCAATACCGGGTCAGGGAAGGCGGGCCCCAGCAATGCCGCCAGGTCAGGCAAGGCGGGCCCCGGCAGCGATGCAGAGCCTGGCGAGGTGGGCCCCAACAGCGATGCAGAGCAAGGTGAGGGGGGGGGCAACAGCGATGCAGAGCATGGCGAGGTAGGCCCCAGCAGCAGCGCAGGGCAAGGCAAGGCGGGCCCCAGCAGCAGCGCAGGGCAAGGCAAGGCGGGCCCCGGCAGCAGTGCAGGGCAAGGCAAGGCGGGCCCCGGCAGCAGCGCAGGGCAAGGCAAGGCGGGCCCCAGCAGCAGCGCAGGGCAAGGCAAGGCGGGCCCCGGCAGCAGCGCAGGGCAAGGCAAGGCGGGCCCTGGCAGCAGCGCAGGGCAGGCGGGCGGGCCCCGGCAGCAGCGCAGGGCAAGGCAAGGCGGGCCCCATCAGCAGCGCAGGGCAAGGCAAGGCGGGCCCTGGCAGCAGCGCAGGGCAAGGCAAGGCGGGCCCCATCAGCAGCGCAGGGCAAGACAAGGCGGGCCCCGGCAGCAGCGCAGGGCAAGGCAAGGCGGGCCCCGGCAGCAGCGCGCAGGGCAAGGCAAGGCGGGCCCCGGCAGCAGCGCAGGGCAAGGCAAGGCGGGCCCCGGCAGCAGCGCAGGGCAAGGCAAGGCGGGCCCCAGCAGCAGCGCAGGGCAAGGCAAGGCGGGCCCCGGCAGCAGCGCAGGGCAAGGCAAGGCGGGCCCCGGCAGCAGCGCAGGGCAAGGCAAGGCGGGCCCCGGCAGCAGCGCAGGGCAAGACAAGGCGGGCCCCGGCAGCAGCGCAGGGCAAGGCAAGGCGGCCCCCAGCAGCGATGCAGGGCAAGAGGATATGTAACGTCGGCCTTCTATTTCGCCAATGAAATTTCACAAGAATTGTGTGTGCACGAAAGCAACGAGATCTAGCAGTGTGCTCAAGCCATGAGATGCATCGCCCATCAGCACTGTCAGACAAGCGCAGAATCAGCACCGCAACAATTCAGGACCAGATAAAGATGTGGCTGATAAGATGATTGAAGACTCGCCTGCTGAAGAAAGGGAGGATGCAAATGTATATTTAGTTTTGAAGAAGTACTATCCATCGGTTTTGCAACTGATTTGCCATTTGTGTGATCGATTTGGCTTTCGCTGACTAGAATGATGGATGGGTAGTTGAGTACGTATCGAAATATTTTATAAGATGTTGCTTTCTCAAGAAAACAGCCAAACGGGCCCGATACGCTTGCCTAGTTTGCCGGTATGTGAGTATGCTTGCGTGTGCCTTGTCCTACTTCGACTAAATCCGTTGGCACCATGTATCCACAAAAGATCAGCTACACTGTGTATCCATCCTATATGGAATCGAAGGATTCAGCACAAAATTCGGTAGATTTCCCCTGATTTTCCGGAGTAGCGAAGGGTAGTGAAATTCCTCAATGGTGAAGAACGGGACCCTCTAAGCCTCGCTGGGTCACCTCAGCCCCTCTGCAATTGCACTGCGGCCTGCGCACTACTGAAGCCGAGTCTCAGAAGCCGGTTCATCTATGCCCCTTAAGCTGCTTGAAGCGTGGTCATCGATCGATTTTCGATATTTATTTGGTCGGCATATCGATTTATAATGTATTGATGTACATATAGCAAACAATTCAAATAACTTGATAACTTTTGATAAATACGGGACAGAAATAATTTTTTGACATGACCTCTCCTGACTTTTTAGAATAATTCCGCGTTATTCGCTTGATAATATTCGCTGACATTTATTTCACTCTGTTCGAAAGAGTCACGATTCCGTTCTTCAGATTCGAACCGGTATACAAAACGCGTATATACGTGACGGCAGGGTTTCTCTTGCTCGGACAACACTATCAGCTATTCACACAACAGAAATCATGTAGGGCAAAATCATAATGATAATACAAATTTGCAGCAGCACATTTATAGTTCCAATACCGCTTATCAAACTATTCTATTCTATAACCTGATACTAAACGGGTTCTAAAAGAGCAAATCCCTATCGCATCTCAACAAGCAAAATGAACGTGTCCCTAAGGACATCAAGAATGCTCGTGCCACGCAGACCACGCAAACTGCGAGTGCTAAATATCATTTTTTGGGCGAGCAGAAGATCCCGTAGTGCCTGCGAACATTTACTGAAACTGTCAGCCGGTGGAAAAGAAGCAGCATCGCTGACTGTTTCACATAAGTTGAGAAGCGAAGGAGCATGGCGAAAAGCCTAAGTGATCTAAATCCTAAATTGAAAGTAGCATGGCCAACTAAGACCGAGGAAGATCCCGCCAGGGCAAGCCCCAGACGCGCTGCTACCCGGTTCAAGATAAACGGCGCTTCCCATTTCAAGATGGACCGCGCTGCTGCCCAGATCAAGATAAACGACGCAGGAGAAATACCACGACCTTCGTAGCACAAGATCGGGCATCATAAACATGCGGGACGTAACGAATCTTGTGGGAAACGAAAGCAACAGGAATTAAAAACATAACCACGAAGCTGACAACACCCTGCACCTCCACCAAAAGAACCCAGCAGCCGGCGCATAACCACCTGCACCAAAAGATCCCAGCAGCCGGCGCATACCAAAGCACGCAAGATTCGCAACCAACTCGTTATGCGAAGCTAGCAGTGAAGAGGAACCTGTGCGCACACTGGTGAGGAAACTTCAGCGATCGGCAAAAACGCTCCCTAAATTCGTCCAGACATATCCTGCTGGCCGCCGTAATACAAAACTAATGAACTTCAAATTCTGGTGTACAATATGCTTGAAAATCGAACGCTAGCGGAATCGTTTCACCGCCCAACCAATCAAATTCTAGATCGCAAATCATCGTATCGATCGATCGATGGCCCACGGTTTCCATTGACTAACAAAAACTCAACATCTTGCGAGGTGGCACATTCGTTATTGTCAGAAACGCTATCTTTCTGGTCCCACATTCGTTTGACGACGAGTCATGCATGACGCCATCCTATGTCACCTTAAAGGTCATCACCATCATCCACACCCAAAAATTGTCATTCTTCATCATCCACAAAGACCTCTGGCCTCGGTTTTCAGCCTGCGAAAAAGTCAGCATCAAAAAAGTTATCAAATCTGAAAACGAAAATCATCCATAACTTTTTCAATTTTTACTTTTTTGACATGATACTTTGCATATCAAGTTTTATGCATAAAACTCACACCTCACCCAATTTACACCACTTAACAATCATCAAAACTCCCAAACCCACCGCGCGCGAATGTCATTAAAAAATACCGAAAACTTGTTGTGGGACATATCGATGGATGGTTATGATGCGGACTATCGACGATATATCCTAGTGAGCCAGAATGCAGTGTACCGTTCACTTATTGAGAGTGTAAAGTGTCATAATAATTAGTGGGAGATAACTTAAAACCTAAACCCGCTCGGTCGGTCGGTCACGCACTGTACTGTACTCCTACTACTACAGCTATGATTGTCACTACGGTCTGTATGGACACACTAGAGTCGAGGTTCGGGGGCTTGCCTGCAAGGGCTGCCTGAAACACAGATCTCGGCACACCACCTCCGTACAGGAGCGTGGTCACTAGCAAATAGTGAGGTCAGCAGGAAAGTTGATGGCACTTGGCCATATACAGCTCTTCTGTGCAATTCTGATCTAACCGAGAGCAAGTTGAAAACAAAAGGAATGCTGCCGCAAAACACATCTGTGCAGCTAATCTTGATACCAAGAGTATTCTTGTACCAAAATAGATTGTCATCTCAGAAACAAAAGGGTGTCGCGATCTTGTGTTGACAATGAAGCGCCGTGCACCAGTCACCACCAGACTGGCACACGTCCAGAAACACTAAGGAACACCGTCGGCGGGCACATCGCCATGCTCTCAAGTCCAATCACCAGATTCACCACCAGGTGCAGCCGCAGCAGCACCGGCACCACCTGCAGCAGCAAACAGTTGTAGCACCTGCTGCCGTGTCTCCGGGGACAGAGTGTCCACCCCAGAATAGATGTCGCCCCAATACACATCACCGGGTCTTCGGTGACGGAGTTGCAGGCGTTGTTGTTGTTGATGCCGCCAAAGCCCGCAGCCACCCCAGCAATGCCAAAGCAGAAGATGCCGAGCAAACAGGCAAGCAAAATGAAATGTGGGAGGAGCCCAAACGGCAAAGTACCGCAGCCCACCGCCTGCTGAGAGCGCACCTCCGACGCACAGTCAGGGGCTCCCAGGAATGATTTCTCCGAATCGGAGTCAAGGAATAATAACTCCCCGTCGGATTCCACGAATGATGCCTCGATCGGCTCGATTGAGGATTTCTCCTCGGGCTCCACGAATGATACCTCCGACGGTGCAAATGAGCACGCCCCGACAGAGAACGGCTGCGCGAACGCCCCCGATACCGGTAGCAGCTCAATGCCGCCCGGAAACTCCTCCGTGGGCCGCGGGCAAACGCGCGCCATGTGCCAGTAGGTGGGAGGCTCCTCTAATGACGCCGCTGCCACCTGATTAACGGATATCGTCCCGAGGCTCGGGCGAGTCGAGCCCTGCCCAAACACCACGGGCCGCTGGCACCACCCGGTCCAGCCGGTCGTGATGCCGAAACCGTCGCGCCGTGCACCGCCACCGCCGCTTGCGTGGGACGAGGCACGGACGCATGTGAGAAAGACTCACCTGAGCGCCTCCCCACATCGTGCACCTTCTCCGAGATCTTGTGGAGCTCTGCCAGCACGTCATCGCCATCGCCGTCAGAGTCCTCCTCGACGTGGAAGCCGTACGCCGAAACGTCCACGTCGTGCTCGGAATGCCGCCAGCCGACACCACCACTGGCGCACCGTACTGCCTCACCGTCGCGGCCGAACGCCGACGCCCCGAAATCGGACGCCTGCTGGAAGACCTGATACACCGCTAGAGTGTCGGCCTCCTCTTCACAGTCCTCAATGGGGATGCAAAACGCCGCTGCCAAAGGAAAAGCCAAAGGAAAACATCTTAGAATGATGGAGGAACACAATGTGCCACCGATCAAAGATATTTCGAAAGTCGCTGCCAAAGTGTATACAGCTGCTAGAAGCAGAGAACTGCTAGGCCTGCAAGCCTCCCAGGCACGATCACGAAAGCTAGGTATGACGGCCTCCCCCATAGTTGACCGGTACTGTCAACTGTCAACATGGTATTATATGCACCTTTACATATATCCAACTTGAGTGTCCTGGACCAGGCAATGCTCTCGAATATCTTAGAGGTGAGAATGACACTGAACTCAGAATGCATATTGAGGCGGAGCTAAAAGAAGCGCCCACACTACTAAACCCGGGAAAGGGAAACTTGTGAGGGTCTGAAATTGGTGCGGGGATTTTCACGGTACGAGCCGGGTCAAATCATATATCGTCGTGGGGCGAAAATGCTCCACGACGGGATTTGAACCCGCGACGTTCGCTTCTCTAGTGCGACGCTCTAACCAACTGAGCTACGGGGGTGCAACGCGAAGCTATTGATGATATCTTCGCGCATTTCAGTGCGTGGTACGCGTACAGCTCAGACGATTACAGATCGAAGATGAATCGTGGCATCGACGATGACGTACCAACATCGCGACTGCGGGCGTTTGTCATCCTTCGATCCGTAACATATAACTGTTGCGACTCGCGCGTGAGAGTATGTATGGCGCGTGTCTTTGGACGGAAGAGACTGATAGTTTTGTTTGCGGTTCACCAAAAAGTGAATGGCTTATAGGGTGTTGAATTTCAAAAAAAATTGGCCCGGAAAACGTTTGGGGTTTTTGACCCAAAGCCCAAAGCCCCCTGCCTTTTTCGGCGCCGAAGGCCAAAGCCCCCCACACACACACCTTGAAAAATGGTCCAAAAAGCCCTATATATAAGTTTTTGCATAATATATTTGGCCTTCGGCCAAAGCCCAACTCCCCACCTTCGCGGGAGCCAAAGGCCCAAAGCCCCCATTTAAAAAAACGTTTTCCAACCTTTTTTTTTGAAATGCAACACCCTATTACAACACGCTCCGCTTTTATATCAATACATGCCACCTTCTCAAGGCACCGTCATCGGGGTATGATCCCAGCATGCATGGGAGTAAACGACTCATCAGTCTAGGATGTGCGCAAGCATATTAGTGGGATATACGATTCCATCGTTTTCACGGGGAAGCTGATTCCCCCCCCCACTGTATGGGGGCCTGCTTCTCCCTGTTTCACCCCTCGCCGTGCGTGTGTCATGTGACACCTTTAGCCGTGACACTGTTCCGCGACTTGCTAGTTAGCCTGCCTCCAGACTATCTACAGTATTCAGTTTTTTATGTTATCACCGTTACGAGCACCCGGCCCTGTGTGTTTTCTGTGTCTTACTGCCTATATATATACATACCCGTTACATATATATAGTCAGATCATCCTTTTCATAAGGTTATCGGACCCGTACCGCGCTAGTGGTGCTCATTGCATTCAATTCGCTTCGGCCTCAACGCCGATTCTACTCCGTCATTTTTATCCGTCAACTCCGTGGGCTCAGCATCTCCGTTACTTACCGTCTTTGCCCGTTCAAGTACTCCGCCTACCGTTTGTGATTGGTGGTTTACTTATCCGTTACTTATCCGTTCCATCTTTTGTCGTAATTCTGGCATCCTACTTCGTTCCAGGAATGTCTCAACAACGTCAAAATGTCCTTGCAGAGGCGCTCCGCACTGCAAGGCGGACTGGCGCCTCATCTACGCCGTCTTCACCGTCATCCAACGCTGCTTCACCTGGCACATCGCGTCCGAGGAGGATTGTGGCCACCGCCTCCTTGCGTTCGCGGCCATCGTCATTACGGCCATCACCGACTGCTTTCGCGTTCTTCAACGACCCGTCAGTACTTTCCTCCACTCCAGTGGAGGAGGGGATGGAAAATGAGTACTTGGAGCAGCTTTCGTACGCCTTCACCTATTCCACCGACATCGTCACCATTTTGCGCACTGGAGGGTACAACCCTAAAAACGGTTTCACGCTCGACAACGACACTGCCGACACCGATTTTGCTGCCCTCCTCTCCGCGCTCCGTCACGTTCTCTTCCCCATCTCCTTCACGGATTTTTCCAAGCTCCTCGACCTCGAGCACGATTATGACTTCTACCACGTCGTCCTAAACGAGATCATTTTCACCGTCTTACCAGTAGTTCTTCGTGGGACTGCCTTGGCACTTTACACCGAGGCGGCGCGTTACCACCCTGGAGATGGACGCTACGTTCTTCAACGTCTGAGGTACGAGGTGGAGGGAGTGCCGGATTCCGACACGGACCGTTTTTGGGGCAAAATGCGTTCCACCATCATCGACGAGAACAACGACCCCGCCCCTCAACTTACCGCTATCCGTAACTTGGGCGACAAGCACGCCCGCATCAACAACGATTACAACGAGGAGAAGCGCGTCAAGGACTTGTGGCACATCCTCGCCGACTCCGCCAAGCAATCGCCCTTCGTGACCCCGTTGTACGTCCCCATCATCCGTGAGCTCCGTAGTGGTGCGCAGTTCTCTTTCTCCACGTTGTGCCTGCGTGTGCGCACGGTGTGGAGGGAGGAATTGTCTTTTGCCACCCCCGCCGCCGACACCGTCCCCTCCTCTCCGCCTGGTGGTGGTGGTGGTGACGGTGCCCGTCCGAAGAAGCCCTCGTTCAACTCCGCCTCCGCCCATCGCGAGCCGTCCCACACCATCAAGCCCGTGGGTGAGTGGGGGCCCGAGCCGGCTAGCGCCCTCATCATGCGCTGGAAGGGTGTCGGGTACCCGTGCACACTCTGCTTTGATTCGGTTATGGGGGCTCACCGACTCCCACCCCGACACCAGAGGCATTTGCCCCTTCACGTGCAAGGAGGCCTACAATCCCTCCCGTGTCCCCGACTCCGCTCTTGTGAGATATAATATAACGTATTATATCGGGGCGGTCACTGAATACTTTTCATACAAGTGTAAACTCATTATAAAGGTAAACCAAAAATATAATGCATCTGTGACCTAGGTATCTGTCACCAAGTACTGTACGAGTACTGGTACAGTCGAACGGAGTCATGCACGGTATGACCTACGGTGCACTGAATCCAGCACACCACCCTGTAACTGTACGGAGTGCTGTTCAGGTGGCAGAGAGCAGCTCACAGATAAAGTCCAAAGTTCCGAAACAACAAACAGCTAGGAGCTGGAAACTGCTAGAGGGAGGCCTGTGCTTTAGCCAGGGCGGTCCCTTTCTAAAACTGCTGCTAGGAAATTGCTCACAAGCTAAGTTCCTACAGCTGAATCTCAAGGCTACTCAGCCACTTTCGAAGTGGTCCACAAAGCCGCAGAGTTCACCAGAGTTGAAGAAGGTGTCCGTGTCAAAGATGTTCAACCAGAACCAGAGTCCAGAAGTCATAATCCAGAACCAGAGTCCAGAAACCAGAGTCCAGAACCAGAAGCCAGAGTCATAATCCAGAAGCCAAGACCAGAAACCAGAGGCAGGAAAAGATTCGTAGAGCAAATTTAGGAATTCCGAAAATTGAAAATCAGAATTCAAACCTGCCGAAACCACAGAAGGAAAAGAAATGCCGAAAGTAAAACAGTACGGCAAGTCAGACAGACTGCTGGCAGTCACCCCAGTGGGATGTACCGCTGCGGTGAATTCAGGGGCTCGATCGAGCACCACCGAACCCTGAACCGCTGACACACATGCAAGACACATGAGTGCGGGCAGGGCTAGAGATGCAAAGGAGAAGAATCTCGGCAATGTTGCCACACCGACACGTGACCGTGTAGCCGGCGGGGCCGAGTGAATCTCGTCTCCGGAAAAGGAATAACCGTCAGAGCCGTCGTCATCGTCGATCACGGAAAGCTCCCCCGGGTGAACCGACTCGTGAACCGAGTCAATTGAGCGAGCATAATTTAAGAGAGGGGTTAGAGCATGTGGGCATCACCCGGTCCAAAAAAGACACTCGCAGTGGCTCCTCGAAAAGTGACCCGAAAGAAGCGGGGTCCGATGCCGAAACCGGGTGGAGCCCAGCGTCGATCTCATGATTGGCAGGTGGTGGCGCATCGCACACCACCTGCGGCACAGACAAAGTGCCGATGTGCAGCGGTGGTTGCTTACCAGCCGCACCAGCACCACCGACTTGTGCAGCCGTAGCCGCAGACCGCAGGGACTCGAGGACGCCCCGTGCATCTGATAGCACACCCTCCATGCCGTCGCCCGAAGCACCATGACCCAAGCCCGCATAGTGGGCACGCAATCCCACGTCGTGCCGCACCGGGTAGGTGAAGGGCTCAGGGTCGGTACGCACCAGTGGTTGGTCGTGCTCGTGGCACAGGTCAGCGAATTCTTCGTCGTTCTCGTTGTCGAAGGCCGTCTGGAAGGCCGACACCACCCCGTCCAAGTCCATGGCGGCATCCCGCAGGTCAACATCGCACGAACCACACACCTCAGGGCAACGTGCAGTGTCGTGAAAGTGTCCAGGGCAGAGCGGGCACTCCTGTACGAAGGCTGAGGATGCGGAGTGAAACGAAATGCTCCTAGCACCTTGCGCTTTAATACCTTGAGGCCAATTCCCGCCCTTCGGGAGTGGGGACGCTCCGAAGCGGTGCTTCCATCCCACGTGACGATTACGTCCGTGAAATTTACCGTCGGTCCGACGGTTCCGCTCGTCACGCCACTTGGACGGTGGGAATCTCACACCACCGCCTCCATGCGGACGGTGGGAATCAATCCGTGGCGGCGGCGTGTCTCGTGTACCCTCGCGCTCGTCATGACGGAGCGAGGCAAGTAGGGCAGAGGCCTCACCAATGATGCGAGCGAACTCCTCGAGGAAGCCCGAGACGTCACCCGGCTCCCCACCCGCGTAAGCCAATCCTAGAGGCGTGTGCGCCTGGATGGGCGCAGCTGCCTTGGGACGGGTGGGGGGCCATCAGGGTTTGCACACCACCAAACCTCCAGAATGTGTGTGTAAATCTCTTCGATGCTCACCTTCGCCAACTCAGTGTCCAGGCGAAGTGGGGTGATTACCTCTTTGTAAAAATCGGTGTCCAGCGCTGCCAGGAGCTGCCTCTTGGCTGCTTCGTCGTCCAGGGGACCCGCTCCGCTAGCCGCGATAGCCTTAAGACATTCGTCAAATTGGGCCACTAAAGGCTCTGGGTCAACAGAGGACCCAAAAGAAATGCCTAAGAGTTCCTCATGATGGCGGAGCGGTCGATGCCCAGGCGGCAGCAGCCGCTTGGTCACTTCAAGGAGGGCACGTTTACCGTCGCGCGGAGAGATCCGAGCCGAAGCGTCAACCCACCTTCGAGCTGGAGAGTGGGGCGTTGTCAAAGAGACCAACGCACGAAGCAAAATGTCGTTGAAGATCGGGTGAACTTCTTTGGTGACGTCCACGAGGTCAAAGATGTCCTCGTTGGCGTTGTCCTTGTTGACAAAGGAAGCCTCCAAGGCAGTCACCAAGGAGTCCCAAAGAAGTTGTCGATGCGGCTCATTCCCGGAAAATGAAGACGCCTTCGTACCTAAGGTGTCCTTCGCAACACGCTTCACAACGTCAATGTCCCAAGATGATTGCAACACGGCATTGCCGCGTGTCTTGTCAGCAGCAGCGAGCGCGACACTCGCCGACTGTGGGGTGCTCTTATAGCGAGCACCCACGTTCCTAGCAAAAATTGAATCTAGGCGCATTCTAGCGCCCACGGCCGGTGTACCAACGGAGGACGAAGTCATCAGAATAAATTCCTATAGGAGGGGGGTTGGGGAAAAGGCGAGGTGCAAATTGTAAGGTGGCGGGCGACCGAAATGCAGTTGCGGAGCAAGGAGAAGATGGGGTCGAACGAAATCAACGAAGTCGTATACGCGACGGCCAAGGAGATGTTGACAGGGGTGATCAAGCCCAGTTGAAAACAAAATCCAACGCGGACACTCGAAGAAGTCTTCGAAAGTCCCAACTCGAAATCTCACCGCAACATGGTGCAAACCGCACGCCCTAAGGTGGCCAATTCAACACCTCGCGAGGCCCCAACGCCCCGCCAAGCGGAAAAGCTTAGCCAGTCATGGCAAAGTCAGCAGTGATAAAAGCGGGGTAATACCCCATAACCTGTGAGATATAATATAACGTATTATATCGGGGCGGTCACTGAATACTTTTCATACAAGTGTAAACTCATTATAAAGGTAAACCAAAAATATAATGCATCTGTGACCTAGGTATCTGTCACCAAGTACTGAACGAGTACTGGTACAGTCGAACGGAGTCATGCACGGTATGACCTACGGTGCACTGAATCCAGCAGCTCTTCCGGCGGGCAATCGACCGCTGCCGCGTGAGTTTGCTGCTGCGCTCGCCTCGTTTCAGGGGGCTGGTGGTGCCACCGCCCAGTCTGTGGTGCTTACGGAGCAGCAGCCTGACCCGCCGCCGGATGCGGCGGTAATGACCTTCATCGCCCCTACAGTACATCCGACCCGCCTCCATGTCTCGATCACGCGCCCGCCGCGGACTCCGGCGTGCACTCCGTGCCGGCCGAGGGTCCCAACGCGGCAGGCATGCCGCAGCACGGGGGGAGTCTGGACTTCGCCTTCGAGCCCGAGCCGATTGCGATGCTGGGTTTCGCCGAGGGAGATGAGGATTGGCCCGCCTTCCGTGAGACTCCGTGGATTCCGCCGATGATCGCCACTTCAAGCCGTCAACAAGATTTACCGTGAACCATGCAACTCTGCTTAGCTTCAATTCACTTGCTGCACAATGCCCATGCTTGTTTACTACTAGTTGGGCCCCTGGCTCCAGACACTAAGTGACATTGAGTTTAGGTTTTAGGGTTTGCTTGCTTCGGGATGTCCACTCACACCTTCGGGGTGAGGTGGTGTCACGGGGAAGCTGATTTCCCCCCCACTGTATGGGGGCCTGCTTCTCCCTGTTTCACCCCTCGCCGTGCGTGTGTCATGTGACACCTTTAGCCGTGACACTGTTCCGTGACTTGCTAGTTAGCCTGCCTCCAGACTATCTATTCACTTTTTTATGTTATCACCGTTACGAGCACCCGGCCCTGTGTGTTTTCTGTGTCTTACTGCCTATATATATATGTATACCGCGTTACATATATATAGTCAGATCATCCTTTTCATAACGTTTCTTCCACATATGTGCATCGCGGGACGTCCTATTCTGTTGACTCCCGTATGGTTTACTAAAGCCATACTTTCGCGCATCCATCCTTCCCAATAGTACGAACGTACCGTACCTTATGGGAAGGTGAACTCGCAAACGCATGGTGTTCACACACCAGGCGCTTTCCTCCACCGATGCTAGCCAGTCGAGGATATATTTGCGTCTGAATGCGACTACGACTACCGCGACGTCATTATCATTAATGACCGCGGCCTGTCATATGAACGTGACAGTTTATCGACGAGTGATGACCAATGTCATAATATGATACCTGACATACTGATGACCGATGCCATATGACTGCCATACTATGACACGTATGACATGTGTCATTTACGACTCTAACAAAACTCTTACATTGACATTCGTTCCCTCAATCTCTTTCCTCTTGCTGATCTAAAAAATGCGTAAATGTTATATATATTTATATATTCAAGTACATCTCTCCCCCTAGTGGAGCGCCCAACGTGTGGCACACCGCCAACTCAAACGGGGAAAAAAGGTTATCGAGGAATAGAAAAGTGCAAAATGGGGAATAGAAATTTCGATCTGTTTTTGGGGAATAGATTATATGTCACATGTAACCATGCTTAATTCAATCGAGCGCCAAAAAAAAAAATACAAGCAGTTTGACTAGCACACTCCCCAACACTTCACAGCCATGGAGGACCAGGAGGAGAAAAATGTAGCATGAAGCATAATTTTTTCCACCATTCGATTCTAAAGCGTTTGTATTCATTAGGCGAATACCTTTCGTTTGAACTATCGATTGGCCCCATCCGCAACCGCATCAGCTTAGCCTTCGCGACTGCAAGCTAAGTTGGTGCGGTGTGAGATGGTTTCAACCAACCACTTGCGGCTTTGCATAATAGGGGTTTTCGTGAGAATCTTCTCACGAAACTTGGCAGTGATATTGTTCATATCAATATCAGTGCACCCTCAAGAGCATATGGCAAGCCGTTGAGTATATTAAAGACGGCCGCGTGCTGGCATGATGCCTTTTGGGTTTGAAACCCAAACCCAAGCATGCCAAACAGCGAAGGGCTTCCCGTGAGTTCCAGCGCACGTAACTTTGCAAAATATATTGATAAGATGCATATATTTCACTTTTTTGAAGTGCAAGGTTTGCGATAGCTTGTGCGCGAAGTTAACATATCATTTCTTTGACCCAGATTTATGAGTTTGTATATCACGCTAAAATCTGTGTCAAAGAAATAGTAATACCATTTTGTGCACAGACTTTCTTAGACCTTGTGCTTCGAATATATCAAAGATAAATATCTTGGCAATATTTCTACGCAGTTACGTGCGCTAGAACGCACGGGAAGCCCTTCGCTGTTTAGCATGTATTGGGTTTGGAAACATTCGAACCCAAGCCCAATAGATCTGCCAAAGAAATAAATTGATGGTTTTGCCAACAAGTTATCTCAAACCTTGAGCTTCTGAGAACTGAAAGATACGTGTCTTGTAAATATTTGTGCATAGTTTCGCGCGCTATAACGCACGGGAATTGCTTTTCAGTTTGGCATGTATTGGGTTTGGGTAAACTCGAACACAAACCCAATAAATCTCCAAAGAAATAAGTTGATGGCTTCGTGCACAAGGCTTTTGAGGCCTTGGGCCTTTGGCAACTAAAAGATATATATCTTAGTAATACTTTTGCAAAGTTACGGGCGCTGGAACTCACGGGAAGCCCTTTGCTGTTTGGCATGTTTGGGTTTGGGTTTGCATGTACCCAAACCCATGATGTGTAGCACGCGTTTTGCGCATAGCTGACATCAGAGGTTTTGCGTTTGAGGGTGCACCAATATTGCTGTTAGCAATATTGGTGCCAAGTATCGTGCGCTAGAACGCACGAGAACCCCTCCGCTGTTTGAGTTTTGATGCGATGTGCATGAAAGTTATAAGGGCCTCTCAGCTTAGCTCGCAGTCGCGACTGCAAACTGAGCTGATGCGGCCACGGCTCAGTCAAGAGCTAAAAAAACTCCTACCTAAGAGTCTAAATGATATATCTTTGTGCATTACGAACGTTGGAAAATGTTTTCCCAGTCTAATTTACTCGCAAACAGTGTGGGCAATCATACGTGCAGTGAAATATTCATGGCCGTGAATTTAATATTCACGGCCGTGAATTTAATATTCACGGCCGTGAATTGCAGATTCGGGAGGGCGTAAACCGTACGTTAGTATGTGAGAACTGAGGTCGGCTTGGTTGCAAAGACCTGTCTGGTATTTTCTCTAAGTATTTTCAGACGTTCCCAAAGTGACCAAAAACCGAACGATCGGCGATCGAACGGTTTTTGGTCACTTTGGGAGTGAGATCGTGAGTTTAGGCTTGGTGACAACACGAGAAACAACACTGAGTATTTTCAGACGCGTTCCCAAAGTGACCAAAAACCGAACGATTGGCGATCGAACGGTTTTTGGTCACTTCGGGAGTAAGATCGCGAGTTTAGGCTTGGTGACAACACTGAGTATTTTCAGACGCGTTCCCAAAGTGACCAAAAATCGTTCGATCGCCGATCGAACGGTTTTTGGTCACTTTGGGAGTGAGATCGTGAGTTTCTAAGGCTTGGTGACAACACGCGAGACAACACTCAGTGTTTAAGTATTACCGTCTGAAAATACTTGGAGAAAATACTCACTGTTTGATTTGTTAAATATGCAATTTTAACTAAAGGCGGAAGGCTTTCTCTCCGGGAGTGTGCCCCTGTCCAGCGAAATAAAGATCTCTAAGATTGTATACTAATTTGAGTAATCTTTTGCTTCAAAATATTATCACATATTCCTACTTAGTATGATGTGGGTACCCGTTTCGCAAAGAAGATGAAACCCCATAGCGCAACTATTGCGGGTTTCAAATTCCTTAAATTCCACCCGCTTCCGCCAAATGAACGCGTCATCCCACAACGAGATGTGTGGTTGACCGTTCAGTTTGTGCAATTTGTTTAGGGAAAACAACGCATACGAAATACTATTTTTGCTAACGCTTCCCTCATCCGTTGCCCTCTCTTGCAAACGAGCGCGCGAATGAGGGAAGAAACGCCTAGCGGAAACGTGGACGCGGTTGACATCCGCGTTTCCGCTAGAGGTGAAATTGCACTGCCAAACGGTCAGTATGTGCTTATTATGCTTATATGATATGCGTGATATGTTCATGCTGTGCAGGATGCGTCCCTGTTGGGCGTGAGTCGAGTTGGCTGGCTCGAATCACGCCCATTACCCCCCTCTCAAGACCCGTCCAGCATCCTAGATTCCGAACGGATCTTGCTTCCAACCCTTTCTAATTTAAGCAGAATTGCCTGTACACTCGGTATCGTGGTCAGGAACTCGCGTAGCATTACGTATCTCGTTCGATGAAAGCCACGTACGGTACCTGGTTCACTGAAAGCCCCGTATCTAGTTCAACGAAAGCCCTGTATCTAGTTCAATGAAAGCCCCGTATCTGGTTCAATGAAAGCCCCGTAATCTTGCTTGCGCAAAAAAAGTTGTTCCTAACACTTATTATATATGTAGTCAACTGTACAAGGGAACCGTGGAAAGCAAGGGCAACGCACCTTTCATTTTTTATGGAGAATCTTTTACCCTGTCCTTTTTCTTGAATAGAGGACAATAAAATGCATACCATCAGTGTGTTCAACAGTACATCGATACCCGCCGTTGTCGCAAGAAAGGCACACCCTGCCGTACTTTTTCGGAGGCTTCCTCATGTTTGCAATAACCAAGTGAACCGAGGTGGGGTGGGGGGAAAAATTCAAACGGTGATATTAGACGCATATGCATGTGTCACAAACCTATTCCCCAAAAACAGATCGAAATTTCTATTCCCCATTTTGCACTTTTCTATTCCCAAATCATTATGCTACCCTCAAACGGCGGCGTTAGCCTAACATGGCCAAAGCAGTGAACGAATAATACAGTAATCACTCAGTAATAAGAAAACCCGCCAATAAGAAAGTAGCCAGCTTTGTTGGGGGGGGGGTACCCGATTTGGTGAATATTGCTGGCTGGCTTTTTTGAGCTATGAAATATGGGGTGATAAGAAATATGGGCGCTGGCGCCATATTTCTTATTGGTGCGCCGCAGGCGGAATTTTTTCAAAATGTCGCATTTTCACGGGTTTATCACTGAAATTTTAAGAAAATCGCTGGCTGATTGAAACATGACCCACTATTCTTACGATTTTCATAGGACGCTGGCGCTGGCGGGAGAGGGGGGGGTATCCAAGTTGGCGAATATTGCTGGCTGGTCCCAAATCTCCGGTTTTCTTATTACCGAGTGATTACCGCATGTGGAATGGGTCCACGACCTAGAGGGATATATCCAAACGATATATCCTAGCGAGCCAGAATGCAGTGCACCGTTCACTTATTGAGAGTGTAAAGTGCTACTAGTATAATAATTAGTGAGAGAGAATTTAAAACCTAAACCCGCGCTCCGCTTGGTCAGTCGGTCAGTACGGGCGGGCGGGAGGCCGTGGGCACCAACACCACCGCGCACCGGAACGAGAGCTGCTCCCGGTGCACTCGGATGTAGATCAGGGCAAGCGAGAGAGGTGTCACTGTAGAGTTGTACCTTCGTAATAAGTTCGTCACGTTGCGTCGTAAGTCATATGGGTGTGGATCTCGATCCGCGGTGGAGCGTGGAGCTGGAAGTCTCGTCTGCTCTGGCGTCTGGCGTGGGGTCTCCATCTCGGTCTGGTGTGGTCTCGGTCCACTCGGCTGGTCTGTCAGCTCTTGCATGTCGTGTGTGTCTTTGTAGACGCAAGACACCCCCGTAATACCATGGGTGTTTCCCAACGGGAGGTGTGGGCCTGGAAAGGTCGTAACATACGCTAGCTAGGGGTATGCCACCATGTCATACCCTTGGGGTTGGCCCTAAAAAACCAATAACATAGGCCCGGGCCTCAGCGGGGACCTTGGTCCTAGAAAAATCCCACGTAACATAGGCATGACCAAGGGTCTTAAGTATGGTCAAATCACGACCTACAATCCTAAACGAATACAAAATTTTGAATTTCCTAATTTATTTTTTATTATGCCCGCGCTTATCGTCGTAAAATTGTAAATCTCGATCGTATAAAACCGAAGCCGTTTTTTTCTTGATACCACGTGGAGTCGTGGACACACAGTTCATGGATCTTACGAATTACAATCATATTAAAATAGGGAGCAGAAGATAAAACGCGATCTACGAGCACCGCGGTTGTGCCGACCTCTCGCGAAGCGTGACATGAGACATATGCCGGATCGGGGTGAGTTAAGGTCCAACGGTAAAATTGTTAACATATGACGACCCAGGGTGGCCTTGCCGGGGGGGCGAGATTGTGGTAACATACGGGCCAACCCCCCTAGGGGTGGTGGCCAAACTAGATAACATATCCACCAACACCATGGTGCTGAAATTTCAAAACGATAACATACCCAGGGGGGGGGGGTGGCATTACGGGGTGTGACTCAAGGCTGTGTCGTGTTGTGCGTTGTGCAGGATCAGGATGTGCACTATGACTATCAGTCCATCACCATCGACCATGCGATGCCGATGGAGATGGTGTCGGTCCGGTACTGTAGTGAGACCGTCGCGTCTCGCGTACCGGCGTGCGTCTGTCGACTCGAGTGTCGATGTCGTGTGTGAAGAGTTACTGTAGAGTTAAGAGTAGTCGAGGTCGTACAGTAGACGAAGACGTCTTCACACTTCAGAAGTGGGGAAAGAGCAAACCGAAAGACTCTCGTCTGTCGTGTGACAGTCTGACGTGAGACTGGAGACTCCTTTCACTTGATCGTGAGATGACCCAAACAGTCACGGTTCACGAACGGAAGGTAATTTCTCACAAAAGAATCTAGAATGCTTGCGCTACTCGCTGACAATTTGCGATAATAGAGCACACCTCACATATTTTCTCAGAGAAACGTCGCAATACCTCCTCGTCTGGTTTCAATGACTTCGAATCGCCGGAATGACCACGGCAGCCAGAACCGCAGTGTAGGCACGCCAGAACCGAGGGAGGCCTCCGCCACATGCAGGGAGTCCTCTGTAAAAAGTTCAACGCCTTCCAGGATGTCTGCCGACGCCTCTGCGTCAAGAGTCTTGCTGGACAAGTCGAACGTAACCAGGGAGTCAACGAGCTCCGAATCTCCCCCCACATTTTATGGTCACGACCCTTCAATACACATGGAAGTTGCCACCGTTCAGCAGGACGACAAGCTTCAGCTGGAAGCTCCGCCTGACGTGGTATATTGAACTATTCCCATCCGGTTTGCGCAAGATTGCTGTGGAGTGGTTGACCCCGACTTTATTTCTTCAACGGGCGGCGACTCTACAGCGGAAGCTGAGTGTGGTTGGTTTCCGGCGCTCCCCCAGCGTGCCGACTGCACGCACTGATTCAAGCAGGTCGTCTTTAGCTCATTCACCTTGCCTTTGTTTTTTTGCAGGACCGTATGGCATTTTTGATGGGCCAATCTACAGCACTTCAGCACTGCTTTCGACAAGCCCTTCCAAGACAGCAAGAGCTCGGGGCCCTTCACTCCGGAGTCGACGACCTGCGCGTCGCGCACGCTGAAGAATCCGGTGATGATGCGGGTCCCGCCTAAAATTATCCTTTTTCTTGGCTCGGGAGCAGCGTGCCTCCTTGCTTGAGTCCCTGTGCACGCTCGCGCCCGCGCCAAGACGCCCGTTCTGGCTGGCACTGACGGCGCTTCTCGTCATCCGCCCTCCCGACTGGTCCTCGCGACCTCTCGTCATCCGCCCTCCCGACTGGTTCTTGCGACCTCTCGGGGAGAGACGTATCCAAGTTCTCGTGCGTTTCAGTCGGATGCTACAGCTGTCGTGAGGGTCGTGAGGTGGGCGGCTAATGTTTAGGTCGAGTTCGGAACGTGGAGAGCGCGGGGGCTGCCCTGCACGAGGCGGTTCGAAGCCTGGAGAAACGGTTCGTCGAACTGGAACGGTACGCTCTCCTAGGCCGCTTTGCATCTTCACGGCTTATCTTGTACGGCATTCCTTGGCGCTGGTCGCATTCTCAAGCGCTTTTCCGCCACGCAGGGAGAAGCTGTCACGGCTGGAGCAGCAGAACGGCGAACTGCGCAGCGAGGTTCGCTGCCTCCCCGCTCGGCGCCTTCAGGACCTGCCTGCACTGTGCGCGGAAAGAGAAGTTCCGCATTTTTCGAATTCACGTACCGGGGGTATCACCGGGACAGGTTATCAAGTGCCAAACGGACTTTGAGAAAGTGATGGAGGAAACGCGTGACACGAATCTCCAGGTGCGTAGCCGGTCGATCGGCGTTCTCTTGAGAAGCGTTTTTTCCTGACAGTAGGCGGTTCGTCCAGTGTCGGCAGCCTGCCAGTTGGTGGTTCGTCCAGTGTCGGCAGCCTGCCAGTTGGTGGTTCGTCCAGTGTCGGCAGCCTGCCAGTTGGTGGTTCGTCCAGTGTCGGGTGCCCAGTGCCGGTTTGTCCAGTGTCGGCAGCCTGCCAGTTGGCGGTTCGTCCAGTGTCGGCAGCCTGTCAGTTGGCGGCTCGTCCAGTGTCGGCAGCCTGTCAGTTGGCGGTTCACTCCAGTGTCGGCAGCCTGTCAGGTGCCGGTTCGTCCAGTGTCGGCAGCCTGTCAGGTGCCGGTTCGTCCAGTGTCGGCAGCCTGCCAGTTGGCGGTTCGTCCAGTGTCGGCAGCCTGTCAGGTGCCGGTACGTCCAGTGTCGGCAGCCTGTCACTTGGCGGTTCGTCCAGTGTCGGCAGCCTGCCAGTTGGCGGTTTGTCTCAAGTTGGGCAGTCTGCCCGGGAGGCGCCCTCCGGCGTAGCTACACGTGGGCGGCCCGGCGGTTGGCGCGTTCTTGAGATAGGCAAACTGTTAATCGGCGCTCTTGCCAGGTGGGCAGCCTGTCGAGAGGCGGTCTATCGAGATAGGTAGCCTGTCAATAGGCGCCTGTTCCGGGTGGGCGTCTGTTCCAGAATCGTTGGCTATCAGAAGGCAACGGTTCCAGGTGAACGGCCTGGCGAGAGGCGATATGTCTAAGTCGGCGGCCTGGTGATAGGCGCTTCCTTAGCTTCGTTGGTGAGCGCTGCCTCCAGGTGGGCAGTCTGTCGAGAGTTGCTCTCTTCAGACGGGCAGCTTTTCACTAGGCACTCCCTCCAGGTGGGCAGCTTGTTAACAGGAAGCTAAAGGATATGCAGCCAATGAATACGTCCTTGTTCCAGATGGGAATTTTGTTAGTCGACGCTTGTTACAGCTGCCTGATCTGTCAATAGGAACGTTTTCCAGTTGAGAGGCTTATCGGTTTCTCCCGGTGGCCGGATGTCTTACAGGGGGATTATATAGGTGGGTCGCCTTTTGATAGGAACCTTATATATAGGTGGGCGGTCTTTTGATAGGAGTCTTATATATAGGGGATTGGATGGCTGTGTGACGGTCAATGAGGAGGTGCCTATGGATGAATCACAATGTGCGTGGGCAACTAGGCAGCCTTTTCATAAGAGCCTTATGTAGAGACGGGCAGCCTTTTGAAATGAGGTCTATAAATAGGTGGGCGGCCTCTTGATAGGAGCATATTCCAGGTGGCTAATATGTTGATAGTCGGCTACCTAGTCGGGCTGTCTGTTCATCGGCACCCTCCAGATGCGCAGCCAAGCTTGTTCCGATATCCCCTCTCCGCTGCCTGTGCAGAACCCGTGCCACAGGATCATGTTGTTGGAGAGCGCAGAGGGGCTCATGTCAGACTGGGGGACTCGCGTTGCTGTTGCTGCAGAGGTTGCTGATGGCGACTGGGCGGCAACTTCTCCGCACGGTATGGGGCATCGGTTCTCAAGTGGACGTGTTGTTGCTCAACGCAGCGAAGCACGTGCTGCTTGACAAGAAGGCACGCAAGGAGGATGGCAGCGAGCTCTCGGTGCGTGGCAAAGCTTGTATGAGAGGGCACGTGGAGTGATCAAGCAGGAGAGTGTCACTAACGAGACAGTGAAGCTTTGTTGGACTAACCCGCCCGGAAAACTGCTTCTGCCCTTTAAACGAGAGTAGCTTGAAAATCCGCCGATCTTGAATATGTGAGCTACACTTCAGCACAGCTTCACAAGCTTGGCAGCCTGCCATGGCGAATTAATAAGCCTCCACGTGGCGACATACACCACGTAGTGACGTGCACCACCACTGAGCCATGAACTACGGCATACGGGGGGGATCAGATGTCAAATAAAAGGCGGCTTATGATTGGATCTGCGTCACTGCTCACTCTCGTCGAGTGCGGCTGGAGGCTTGATCAAGCCATAAGGCATCGTACAGGTGATTCCCAGGGGTGGGGCTACCCACTTGGCGTTGTTGCTTTGTAAGTCTCTCCCTTCCCTAGTGTAATGAAGCGACTCAGAGGCGTATTGTGTGCAGGCTTCGCAGGGGCGCCCTTGCGCATGGCGACCGCGCCGTTCAGCAGTGCCCTCCGGCTTTCCCGAGGGGGTTTGTGGGCAGCAGCATTCGTACTCGCAGCGTCCCAACTGAAGCAGTACAGCTTCTCTATCGGGGAATACTGGTCCAATTCCATGCTGGTCAGGGTTGTTGTTGGACTCAATTGGCACCTTTTCAAGCTGATCTCTGGTGGGCAAAAGTCTTTGGAGGACGGAAGTTCGCAGCGCGACAAGGAGAAGAAACAAGACACGGAGGATTCAAAGCCAGAGCATCCCAGAACATAAGAGGCTGCACATGCATACATACATATATATATATATATATATGTATATGTATATGTACGCGCCTCTGCAGTGACCAACAGTCAGACAGTTCAGTAATGAGCATTAACTGAAGAGCCCAATAGTATCTTAGCTTAGCCAACATGGGTGACCATTTTGGAAACACTGCTTCGATGATATTGCGCAGTTGAATACTGGAAACTCGTAGCACCAAACCACTGAACAAGCAGTGTATCAAAATTATTGTGACTGTGGTCATCGAGATGTCGAACTCGTCCCTATTGGACGTGCTCTTCCACTGACCTTCTTTGTATATCCCACTCCAGCTCAAGGTGTAGGTCGTCCACCATCTTCATTCTCCCTGACATCCTGGCTGATGGCCTCGGCACGTCGTGCACGTCTCACTGTTCTCCATTTAGCGGAGCTCTCACAGTGTAATTTTAGGGCAACCTGCTTCATTGAATAGGTGGGGTTGCGTTTAAGTCTCCCGCTGAAGTGTTTAACATGCCTGGCAAGTAGCCTACCCGTTGCCAATGGAGGGTGCCTTGTCGCCATGGTCGCACTACCTTCTCGATGCCCGTGCATTGGCCATCGTTATAACCGTGGGCATATTGAGGCGCAAGAGAACAAAATATCGCGCGCTTCCTAAGCTGTATGATCCTCATCGCGAACGATGTGGCAGCAGTCCATTCCTCGCAGGCAGGAGTAGTGAGAGAGATTTGAGGAAAAGAAGGTGACGATTCAAGAATAAGAAAATAAAGTATCGAGGCGTGATTTAAACACACGATTGGCACCGCAGCTTACATAACGAGATTTTGTATAGCATACTCTCTCGTATTATGTTAGCATATTTTGAGCGCAGGTGTGAGTGCTATGAGATTTGGAATCAAATGATTTCAACCCAAACCATATCGAGGTTATCTGGGGCAGCTTAGGAATTATGTCATCATTTGCCGTGAAACTTAGCAAATGATTCTGTTGATTATTCTAGTGTATTCGTATCGGAAATACAAGACCTTAGAAAAGCATCTCCGAAACGATTAACTATCGCCGACATCTTTTTGGGGGGCGATGCACCATAGCTCCATTTCGAAGGGTCTAAGCAAAAAGAAAAACTCGCTTCTTTCAAATTTAGATACGGTTATCGCTTGCTCAGAACATGATCATCGACGAATAATGAATGATATGGATCCAACGGAGCCGAAGTCGTCTGCTTTCTTTCGGCTCTGATCGAGACGGGGTGGGCCTGATCCTCAATTTTGAGACTCCGCGCGGAGACGGAACCTGATACCAAAAGCAACCCGGCGATCGGAGACGGGTTGGACCCGGCTCCGCTGCCGGCGCTGCTTTGTAGACGGCACGTTGCCAACGGAATACATGGGCGACAAGTGTAGGTAATTCACCGGCAGCGAGTCCAACTGCTCGTCGCAGTCCTCTTCGCGAAGATCGTTCGTGACATGAATGAGGCCTTCATGAACGAAGGCACCGCCTTCGCTTCCATGTTCCCTCTGCATCCGACGGCGAGGATGGATGTCAACCGGCTCCTATTCTCGACTCTCGGGCTTCTGGTAGATGCTTACTCCCCGGTCTCGAATTGGCTGGAGGCTTCTGCACCAAGGGAGGGTATCGTTAGTTCGATATCCCGATATATCGATATATCGAAAATATCGTTATTCATCGATAGTTTTTTAGCGTTATCGAAAGATATCATATCAATCGATAACACTTCGGGTACTTATTCATATATGTCGATAGCAGTTTGGGTACTTATTCATATCAATCGATAGTGTTTTGGGTTTTTAATATTGATTTATCTGCAAAGTTTTGGAATCTGTATGGATCCAAACTAATATTGATAAACCAAAATAGATTGTACCACCCTCATTCTTCAATATGCCACAGGCTGGGTGTCCTACACTGAAAGACTGCAAAGTACAATGGAAAGACAATTTGGACAAAAAACAGTAGATACCGAAAGCACCATTATAATATGGAAATGCACTCAGATGAAACATGGGACATACTGCACAAACTAGCACACCAGGCGGCAAGTCATGCCTTTGGCACCAAGAACCCGAATGGGACCGGGAAATCTGACAGACCATCAGCCGTATCAAACTACATTTACAGATGGCTAAACATAGTACGCCGCACCGTTAAATATTTGGACACAAGAACTCATCCAAGTAACATCCCTAAGCAAGCCATGAAAGCCGCTCGCACACTACCTTATGCCTCACTGCAACCCAAACGCAATGAAACAGCAACCGCATGGAGATCTCGTCTTTGGGAAAACTATGAAATAATCAGAAATGCATTTCAAAAAAGTAGAGACACAGATATTGAACGCCGCAAACTCAGAGAAAAAGAAGCATTGCAACATCTTTTCTCCACAAACCTTTCGAGATTCCTAGACACAGTCATGGGTAAGACAAAACCTACCGAAAGGGGTGCAGCCGTAACTCCAGACAGTGAGGGTAAGGTGGCTGAGAATAAAAAAGATAGACTGCACACCACATTAAATGAGTACAAGAATAAAAAAATATTTTCTACCAACCCTAATAAACCAGACTCTCTCCCACTGTGGCTCTCCGACATTCTTAGGGATAGCCCCAAAATTCCTGATGCGGCTGCTGCAAGATTAATGACAGAAATAACGCATAAAAAACTACAACAAGCATACTTGGATCGTGGTGTCTCCACCGCCCCTGGCCCCTCAGGAATGAGATATTCACAATGGATCAAAGGCCCAGAGAATTTCCAAGATATCACCATCTCACTTTTTAATTATATTCTTATAACTGGGGAATTCCCGAAGAACGCAAAAACCGGTGTCAGTCTTCCCATTCCTAAAAACCCTCTTGAACCATGCACCATAGACAATTCCAGACCTCTTACAATGTTGGAAACGAGTCTCAAACCGTTTAACACCATAATTGCTAACCGGCTCAAATCGATTCTTAATACCCATCCCATTCTTTTCCCCATACAAGATGCATTCCTTCCGAACAAAAACATAGACGACTCTCTCCAAATCCTAAATGAAGTAATCTCAGATGCTAATAGATATGATAAGGATCTCCATGTAGTCTATCTTGACCTAAAACAAGCGTTTGACAGGGCTGAATTCTGGATGAGCAACCTAGCATTAGAGAAGCTAGGCCTTCCCCCACAAATCATTAGCATTATTTCAATAATAATAATAATAATAATAAAACATTTACGCTAGCAAAGGGGACAAAGTCCTGAGAGTGCGGTATCCCTGCAAAGCAGGCTAGTGAAAACACCAGGGGCTACTCCCTCTGCTATAGCGCGCCCACAAAGGGGCTCAACCCACTTTTCAGCAGGGTGACATCTAGAGAAAAAGCTAAGTGCTAGGCAAAAAACTCTAGAAGATGGAGAAGCAGCCATGGCCCGGTGAGTGGAGGGGTGGCTGAATCTGGGCGGTGGGGAGAGAAGTCGGAGAATTAAGGGGTTTTTTGGAGACGTTGAGGAAGGGGGTCGTGGGGCGGGGGTGGGGGTGGCGGGGGAGGGGAGGGGGGGGACGGCCCCTCCCCTTGGGGACACGGGACCATCTTTTATTGCAAATTTTTGAGAATTATTGCAGGAGGGTTTGAAGAAAGTCGTTTGATTGTTGCACAGCTTCTGTTTTTGTCATGGCTTCACTGCTCGAGATGTCAACTGTATGCGGGTCAGTGTTTAAGGTGGTGGTGGTGTTTAACAGAAACACGTCTCGCC
Source organism: Cymbomonas tetramitiformis (assembly GCA_001247695.2). Classification (NCBI taxonomy): domain Eukaryota; kingdom Viridiplantae; phylum Chlorophyta; class Pyramimonadophyceae; order Pyramimonadales; family Pyramimonadaceae; genus Cymbomonas; species Cymbomonas tetramitiformis. The sequence goes on along the minus strand of LGRX02027865.1, from coordinate 10,113 downwards.
TATTTTTGGTGTGTTGTCTACAAATTCTTGATAGTTTTTTAAGAAGAGGTTTAATCTTGCCACGGGGAACACCTATCGTGTTGAGGACAGTACCAAAAAGAGGAGGGAGGTATCCCATGAGTGTGAGAACTTTGGGCCATTTAACGGTGTTTATGAAGGGCTTGGAATTTGCGTTGGTGATTGTCGTGTCGTGGTGACCACCATAATAAGGCTCAATATCACTCTGATGATAAGGAGGGTCTTGAGTGGGCCATGGGCAAAGCGAAGAAGGAAGTACTTTGACGCTTTCGTTCAGAACTTCATCCCAAATATCAGAGCTGACTCCTGTGTATTCTAGCCTCTTCTTCGTGACTCTGGACTTAGGAAGGACGTTGAGGAACCATCTGGCAATCTTTTTCTGTGTAGGCCTCCAGTCAAAGACTGGTTGAGTATCACTGGGTGCACTGTCTATAGCTATGATAACAACATCCGAAAAGTCATCCTTATAGCATCCACCACCTGGGAGAACGTAGGGGTCATCACCCGTCCAATAGCCATGTGGGATAAATGGAATAGTGTTATGCGGGAATCTGAAAACAAGTTTAAAACCTTTGTCGAACCATCTTTTTTGGTTTTTGGGAGACAGCGGAAGAATCCATGTTCCTGAAAATCCGGGGACGGTGTTGGCCGCTTTATGTCCCATTTCCAAGGTAGTCATAACCGCCGAAGATTTGCCCTTTTCTTTCCCATCAAAGGGGGGATTTCCATAAACGATTCTGCCGATGCCTGTTATCGGATCAACGTAGGCATCCCAAGCGAGACCATCAAAGCCAATTTTCCCATGATGGCAGAAGGGCTTGAGGGCTTTTTTCATTCTTGTGGTGGGTATGCATCTTCTCGAGTGAATTCTAGGGTGGGCATTTAGTGGGTTGGAGAAGAGTTCACAGCCGTTTTTGTCAAGATTCCTGTCATCCACCAAAATATCTAAGAGGCTTCTTCTGATTGCATAGCAGTTTTTAGGATCCCCCGATTCAAACTTACATGCATTGAGTGCTTCGTGAATATCGTGTGCCCTATTCGAGTACTCCGCAAGTGAGCATGGAACTGCTTTGTCGGAAAGGCGGTGCCAGGCCAAAAGTTTCCAAAACTCTTTCTTTTGGACATATTGGAGTTCGGGATATTTAATTGTCCCCGTGACATGGTCCACTTCAGGTTTAGCGGTCACAGCAATGGTATTCTTTTTTGAACTTGATGGTCGGTACATGCTAGCTTCCGGGAGAGCGTGTAAGTATAATTCCTCCTTCATTTCCTGTCTTAGGTCAGCAAGTGGAAAAAGTTTCGATGGCTCTGTTTTGATGTATGTGGTACCTTTTCCAGGGTTTAGTAGTTTGGGCTTTTCTGAGATTTCTTCAGCAATGATTTTCCTTAGTTCGCCATCTTGGGTTGTTCTAAGACTATGCAAACTATTATTATGTCCTGAGCATTCAAGTTGGATGTGTTCGAAGGTGCATTTTGTATTCTGTTGGCAGTAGGGGCAGTTTTCAGTCCCGATTTTCCCCAGTTTAAATAAACGTGCTGGAGAGGCTTGGAGACCCAGGAGTTCTCTGCTTCTAGAAGCGGTGAAAGCTTTAGGTGTTATTTTGGAAATATCTTTAGTGGGGGCGGTGTTATTCTCGTTAAGCATTCTCAAGTACTTCCCTTGAGACTGTAGAGTTCTCCAATTATGATAGTGTGATAGACGTTGAATTCTTCTAATGTGACTACGGATATCGCCTAAAATAGGGACCTCAAAAAATAATAATGAGAAGGGCAGTTTCTCGGCAGGGTCGTAGCGGGAGATGTCTGAGCAACCCCCTCTGAATGAGGCTCTTTTAGCAGTACGGTCCACTCTGTCATGGATTTTGTCATTATTGTGACCCCTAATCCATTTAAGGATGATTTTACTGTGGTCTCCTTCACTGTAGAAGCCAAGTTCTTCTAACAGTAGGCGAACAGCCTGCACATCTCTGCGATTAGTAGCTTCACGTAGTTTGTCCCGAGCACTCATGGATCTGCCATCCTTTGTTACAGCAGATATTGCGGCCATGGAGTCAATGGCATGTACCATTGGAGTCATGGATTTGAGGAGATTCTCTTTTTGTTCTGTGAGTAAGAATCTCAGTCCCGCAATTTCAGAAATCACCAATGGTGCTTCCAGAATGGTACTCGCCGAAGAAGGCTTAACAGATGAATGGTCCCTTGAATGTAGAGTACCGCAGGGAGAAGTCTTAAGCCCGCTAAGGTTCGTAGCCATCATGGATATTCTGGCTATATGGTCGGCAAAAAGAGCAAACGGTGCCAACCCGACAGGGACCACCTACGGATATGAGCTACACTCAGCACGCCACAGACCAGGCAAACCAGGAAATAATGTACTTCTTCCCTCCCAAAGCCCTCTAGACAGAGAAACCTCTCCGAATATCTTTGCACGATCTTTCTGCGATGAGATTATATATGCTTGTCGGAAAAACCAAAGAGGAAGTTCAAGACATGCTAGGAATAGTTAATGAATTCATGAGTTTCATAGGCATTCCTATCAATGTTAAGAAATCCAAATATTCCTACAGACAACGAATCAAGTTTTCTCTTCGTTGTCGGGGTGCACTATGATCGTGTGATTTCACTTGCCTTGCATTGTTTATCTTTTTATCGGAACGGGATTCGGCTCAGGGGGTGTGCACTAACTTCGTTTCCGCGGATCGTTTTTGGTGTAACTCCCATAGGTCCCGTGCGCCGATTGTCGATCGCCCATAAATATAACCTTGCCCAACCGCCGGGGAACCACCAGGAACCGCCTGGGTCCGCCTTAGGGGTGCGTGTGGTTGGGCTAAATCACCCGAATTTTTGAAAATGAACTCGAACGTAATAATAATAATAATAATAATAATAATATAACATTTACGCTGAGAATAATGACAATGTCATAAGTCCGCTGTAATCCTGCAAGCAGGCAACTGATGAACAGAGGGAGCTGGAGTCATCCTCATAGCGCGCCCCGAAAGGCTCAGCTAGGTCATGTCAACCTAGGAAACCGCGGCAAGGCAAAACTACGCAGAGCGCTAAAAAGGTCGTGCCGGCGGAGAAGCAGCAAAGGAGGTGGAGGTGGAGCGAGGCTGCATCTATGATGGAAAAAGGGGGCAGAAGTGATGGGGGGAGGGAGGGTGGTGGTGGGGGTCCGGAAGGTGGGGGTGGAGGGAGCGGAGTGTGGGGGTGGAGGGGGCGAGCTATGGTAGGAGGAGGGGGGACTCCCAAAGGGGATCTGAGTGAAGAGAGGGGGAAGCGGTGAGAAATCATTCCGGAGGTTAAAGGATAGACATGTTTGCTCTTTCAATAGCTTCTTCTTCTGTGATACCGGTAATACGGCTAAGTGTAGTTCTGAGAGGGTCATGGTTCTCGACTCTAGCATTACCATTAAGGAAGGCGTCTCGTCTAACGCGGGTGCAAGAACACACACACAGTAACGATGTGCCTCTCGCACTGAAGCGAGCGCTGGGCCACCACAGAGGTACTCCAACAACTCTTTTACGCTGGGTTGCGTTGGGTACCACTGTTGCCGTCGCGTCGTCCAACTGAAAGGCATGCGCGCAAAGAGGGTTGAAGCGTGTGAGGCGTGAGGTTAGCTCTTCGACGAGGGAGTCTAGAAGTGAACGAGCATTAGACTCGTCACCACAGAACCTCCACAGCATCCCTCCATAGCATCCCCCTTGCCACACATCTTCGACTTAACGTGACTGTCATGTATGAGGGGAACAGACTCGAGTAGATCGTTCCGAAGGCGTTGCCTTACTCATCGACGTAAATGTTTTATTATTATTATTATTATCTTAACCCCCTTTACCGAGTGCCTCAATCCTCAGCTGATCGTCAAGGAAACTGCCGGCATCAACATCGAATTTCTTCTCCGCCGGAGATTGTGCTGAAGCTGCGGCAGTCGGTGTCGCGACTGATACGGCTCTAGATACAAGCGCCGTGAATATATTATCAATATACAAAAGAAACACTGCAAAGTTGGATAGCAATGCGAGTGTACGGATGAGCGGGTTTGTGAGTGCAGTCTCTGTAAGAAGATCTGCTGAAGCACAACGCTTCCTCACTTTTATACCTACGTCACCCATCATCTTAGATGGTACCGCCATTGGGTTGTGAACCCGAGACGTAGGTTGAACGACCAACATGGTAGTAACGACTAGTTCGTTCATGCTGCACATGCGAGTTCTGCGCATGCTGAAAGCTAAAGATGGTTCTTGGTTTGTTTCCAAGATGTATCTTTGCTTTGCCATCTTCGAGTTCAATCATACGAACTCTCGATGACAGGGATGCCTGATGATATGACATAATCATCTGGCGACATGTACAGTCATCGTCGACCGTACTGACGACTGTCATAAATGTATGACGCGACTCGACCTGTACAGTCATGATCGACCATACTGTCGACTGTCATAATAATATATGACATGACCGACTGTCATAATAATATATGACATGACATGACATGACATGGTATGACAGGTATGACACGTATGACATGTATGACACATATGTCATCGGTCATAACCCTGACAGATCTCCCCTCTTAAGAGAGTTGTGTCCTCACAACGGGCATACCTTTGTATATGTCTTTGATGTCTTTGTTGTTGTTGTTTCTTGCTGGTACCAGTCTTCTTACACCGATTTGAGGCGTCCCTCATGGTGTTTTTAGGTTATTGGGGGGAACTGAGTCCACTTTAGTCCCTCACCTTAGGCATTTAGCCATACAGTCCTTAGGATGTAGCCCACCTTTTCGGAAATCGTATCGTTGAGTGACGTTCCAAGGTTCAATGAAGAGCGTTTTCGCGATACAATCCTACGCTGGATTACTGATTGATCCACACGTTATCATGTATGTGCTAGACGATTCAAAGCATCCGAAGTCTACGTTACGGATTATTTGCGCTAGCCGTCGTCGCCTTTGCGCGATCGATGATCCCACGATTATAACGAATTATATTCGAACGATTCTCGGCCTAATATAGTGCACCCAACTCTTCCTCCCCTCCTTAAGCTACTTTGGAGGATCCTAGGCGGTGATGGGGAGCCCGATTTCGATAATAAACGAACAAAGGGGCTTGTTTTAATGCAAACGGAGTGGCCCTGCTTAACGGAATTGGATTTATAATCCTTAACCGGTCTGCTCAACTCCTCAATATTTTTGTCCAGTACGCACGCTTTGACGAACATCTATCGCGATGAGTGAGAATGGATTCGCCACGTACTAATGTGAAATTTATTTAGTTATGTTTGTCAAGCACAACTTAGGATCACAACTCCGTCTACCTCAGTCGATGTCTCCGGTAGCTTCGGATGACTGGCCAAGAATCCGATGACAATCCACGGTTTTGGCAAAGGTAGCATTTAGCAGTTTTTATTTATCCACAGATATGATATCTCGCATGTGTGCGTATCTGTGCAAGGGTATGATTTTGAACAAGGCTCACTACACCTTTAGCAAGGAAGGATCAATTCCCGCTTCAATGCAACATAATGATAAACATTAAGAGCAAGGTTATATAGATGATCGACATGTATTAGTATATATTACAAGAAGTAAGGGCATAAGGCTTAATATAATGTTTAGCCTTCATAGGCAGCTATAATGTCTGCTGCATTGGTCAGCTCTGTGGCTTTGACCCAGGTGTCATGCTCAGGACCGTAGCCTGCATATCGTACTAAATAGTATTTGACACCTCTAGTGAACTTATCCGAGAGTATATGTGATATCTCAAACAGTGGTTGCCCTTCTTCGGTGATCATCTGTGGCAGAGGCAAAGGTGCTTGGATCGAGTCATTGTACAGCTCTAATCTGGATACAGGCTGTACCGGATGAATACGGATATCAAGATTTCCGAAATCTAACTCGTATGCACGTCCATGGCTAAGCACTTTGGAAATAGTGAACGGTCCAATATATGGCTGCTTAAAGTGTCTGCCTGCCTCTGTCAAACCAGTCCATTGAATAAACTCGGTCCGTAAAAGAACTTTCTGCCCAACTGCAAACTGCTTAGGCATGTGAGTCTTATTGAATCTGGCTTGGCTAATTTCTGCTGCTCGGGAAATGTTGTCTACCGCGTTGGCATGAACAGCCGAGTACTGGTCAAAATGATCTCGAATAGCTCTTTGTATTGGAACAGGAGCTTCTGGCGGAATAGTGATAACTAGATCATGAGGCGAGAGTGGTTGCGCCATCGAGTCGAGATAAAATGGTGAATAACCAGTTGATGCAGAAACGGTATTGTTAATTGCAAACTCCACCAGAGGCAACTTGTCCTCCCACGAATTGGCTGAAGTATCATTGCAACAACACCTGAAAATGAAAATGCTACTAATCAGTTTGTAAACCAGAGGATGGTGAAATCATATCATGAATCAACAATTTGAAAAATACCTGAGGATGTCCTCAATGAAGGCATGGCTTCTCTCATTGGCAGCATTCGACTGTGGATGGTGTGACGATGTCATGGACAATCTCGTACCAGTAGATTTCCACAGTGTCTGCCAGAATGTAGAGGTGAATCTGGGGTCTCGATCTGAGATGATGTTCCTCGGAAGACCATGGAGCTTGAAGATATGCTGCATATAGATCGAAGCAGTATGCTGAGCTGTCCAGGTCATGCTGAAGGGAATGAGATGACAACGATGAGAGAATTGGCACATTACCACAAATATACTGTCGTGCCCATTAGTGGTGATAGGCAGATCAGTGATCCAATCAAGAGATACATCAAGCCATTTTGTCTTAGGCACAGAATATCGTATGTGTGCCTGACCATAAGGCTTGTGTCGCCTCGTTTTCTGGCGCTGACAAACGGGGCACTCCCGAATGTACTTGATAGCTGCCGTTGTCATTCCTGGCCAATAATACCGGCTACGCAGAAGATGAAGCATGCGATTTTTGCCTACATGACCAGAAATAGTGGCTGAGTGGCACTCATGAAGAAGAATGTGGCGAAGTTGTGTGATCTCACCGTCATCTGTGGGGACTTTAGCTGTTGGTGGAATGTACAGCTGTCTGCCATATATGGTCTTACGATAGATCAACCCCTGAATGAGCTCGAAGCTGTAGCTGCTGACTGACTGTGATGAAGTCGATGATGTCAGCTTAGCCAAAATAGTCTGTGCAAATGTGTCACGATCATATTCGGATATAATGATGTCGTGTAGCTGATGAGCTGATGAAGAAGATATAAGAGCAATGAATGTAGGATCTGCAGATGGAATGACCTCGCTGATGTCCATATGATGAAGACAATCAGTAAGTTCAAAAAGTGCAGAGATACGCGTGAGTGCGTCTGCAACCTTATTCTTCTCGCCAGCAATGTGCTCTATACGGAAGTTGTACTCAGAGAGTTCGTCCAACCACCGTGCCTGTTTGGGGCTCAGTGTGGATTTGGTCTGGAAATAAACCAGTGGCTGATGATCTGAGCGTACAATAGTCTCAGGAGCTCCCAACAAGATGTGGCGAAAGAATCGGAAGCCTTCCACAATGGCAAATAGCTCGATCTCAGGAATAGGCCAACGTCTCTGTGTATCGGATAGAGTGACGCTGTGATAGCCACATGGCTTCATACCTTTTCCTTGATCCTGGAGTAATACTTGGCCAACGTGTGTGCCTGATCCATCGACCTCCAAAATAGATGGCAGTTTCTGATCTGGGAGCTGCAATACTGGAGCGTTACAGATGGCACTTTTGAGGTTATCAAATGCCTGCTGCTGCTCAGATTCCCAGACAAATTCTGCATTATCTTTAAGGAGACGATTGAGAGGTTCGGCAACTTTGGAGAACTTTGGTATGAATCTCCTAAATTGACCAACCATGCCCAAGAATGACCGAAGGGATGACTTGCCATCTTTAGCCATACGGCGTAGAGGCTGCTTTCCAACGGTAGGACCATAAGACACTGGAGGCTGAATTGCCATGACTGCTCTGATCCTGTCTTCGATGATGGATAGGCCTGCTTCAGATATGTGATGTCCGATAAAATCTATAGATTTAACGAACAACTCCACCTTGGAAGGCCTGATGAAAAACTGGTGATCTCTGCAACGCTGGAGGAACTGTCGAACATGCTTCACATGACTGTCAAAATCTGGACTGTATACGATAGTGTCGTCCATGAATATGACAAGGAACTGGTCGATGAAGTCGAAAAATGCCCGATTTCCTACACGAAGTGCTGTTGCAGGAGCATTGGTCAATCCGAAAGGCATAACTGTCCATTCATAAGAACCGTATCTGGTGCGAATAGCAGTTTTATGTATATCATCCGGATGAATGGGGATTTGGTGAAAGAACTGGTTGAAATCAAATCTACTGAACCATCTTGATCCCTTCAGCTGCTCTAGTAGGGTGTCATGTGGTGGTAGTGGATACGTGTCCTTGATGGTGATGTTATTCAGGGCACGATAATCACAACACATCCTCCACTTCCCCCCTGGCTTAGGAGCGAAAATGATTGGGCATCCATATGGCGATGATGATGGACGAAGGATACCCAACTCGACATATTTGATGATTTGCCGTTTGAGTTCCTCCATCATGGGTGCTGGAATGGTGCGTACTGGCTGTGAAGGAGGCTGATTTCCAGGTTCGATGTCGATTCTATGATATCCACCTTCAAACCGCTCTGGCCTATGACCAGCCGGAAGATCCTCTTGGAAAACGTCTGAAAAGTCTTCTCTCACTTGATCACGTGCTGCTGTGACCTCGGGGTCTTCCATTGTGGTGTCCGAGTCTGATGCTGCAAAGACCAATTCACCATCGACCTCGGAGAGGAAAAAGAGATATGCTACGGCTTCTTCAGCCGAACCACTGGATCGAATGCGACGGAGATGTTTCCTCATAGTGGTGGCACTGACCAATTCCATTTCAGGAAGGCCATCCGAGTCTGGAGTCTGCTCAACTCTGGACAATACTGTGCGAATACTGGAGCCTGATGAATGCTTCCTAGTGATCGTCAGATTTTTGGTCTGAAAGTCAATATGTGGATTCCTCCTCTCCAACCAATCTTGACCCAGAATGACAGTGAATGGTTTCATGTCAATGATGTAGAGATCTACTGAATCCTTATACTTGCCCAGTGTGAATGTAGCATTGGGAAGATAGGATGTGCATGGTAGTTGGCTTCCTCCAGCCAATCCCACTGAAAATGATGAAGAATCTGTGGGAGCTATACCAAGCTGAACAGCGAACTGTCTGTCGATGAAAGACGATGTGGCTCCTGGATCAACCAAAATGTGAGTATTCTGTCCATGGACTTTCCCCTTATACAGCAACAGCTTTTTCTGCGATTTCAGCTGTGCTGTCTGAGATTGCATCTGTGCGATGTTTTCTGTGGGATTATCCATTTGCTGAAACTGTAGTGTCAGTCTGGATAGGACTTCCTCTGAAATACTCTCAATCCGGCCACTTGCTTCAGTGGCATCTTCAGGCTGATCTACCCTCGGGGTGCTCTCATCACCGGTACCTGCGCAGTACCCTGAGAGTTTCCCTGAGGAGCTGGAGCTGATGGAACTGGATCTGGAGTTGCAACTGCTGCATTGATGCTATGCTGATTTTTCAGTTCCTTGACCAAGGTGTTGATCGTATTGATGAGTTTGCCAGACCCATCCTTAGCACCCTGATTCTTCTGTGGCTGTCTCTGATTCTGAAAAGGATTCTGTGCTGGTGGCTTGCCTTTGATCTGCTTTCCATCATTGGTAGTGGTGGCCCAACAATCCTTCTCAATGTGACCTGGTCGATCACAACGATGGCAAGTCTTATTCTGATTCTGTTTCTGTGATTGTCCTTTTCCTTTTCCTTTTCCCTTGCCTTTGCCACTTTTTCCTTTGTTCCGATTCTGATTGGAGTTCTGGCTGCCATTCTGATTCCAATTCCGATTTCTGTTGGATCTGTCATATGGCTTCTGGCCACGTCCTCTGTCCTTATCCTTCTTAGCTGGACCTCCAGATGACTGCTCCTTCTGACCCCGATAGTGAAGGGTTTCTGATTGCTTTGAGTGAATGACGTAGTTCAAATCAAGTGTGGTTAGTGACCACGACATATTATTCATTTCTGTT